>WKLE02005124.1:0-19797 GCA_014885115.2 Asterionellopsis glacialis | reverse complement strand
CAAAGAAAACCCATGGGCTGGTGTACCCACTGCCATAGCGTATGCCGTACGTTCCACTTATCATACTACTATAGTTTTTGGTAGAGATATGATATTTAACGTTTAACATGAAGTGAACTGGGAACACATACATAGTAGGAAACAAGCTAGAATAGCTAGTAACAATCAGTGCAAAAACGCTAAGAGAATTGAACACGATTGGAAAGTAGGAGATAAAGCCCTACTAGAAAACGATAAGTCCAACCCGCGTAAATACGAACAACCACGCAATCATTCATCATTCGTCAAGTACACTGCAATGGTACCGTAACTATTAAACGGGGACCAGTACTCAACAGACTCAATATTTGTCACATAAAACCTTACCACGCTGCCGCCGTTGCATAACCGTCCTAACAGTACTAGATCGTTGGACATGGGGGCGAGTGCAGTAGGCAAGCCGCAAGGCTCGCGCGATATGTCAATCAACCGTAGTACAGACGGACCGTGATGCAATGATGTCACGGAACTGGACAGATGTGATGACATGATGACGTCATCATACGGACAGACGAGATGACAAGATGACATCATTGAGCAGACAGATGCGAACACGCAGTGACGCACAACGTTCTTGCGAATGCTGATGTCATGAGCAAAGCATATCGAAATCCACTCTGCAGAAGAAGATGGTGACGCACCTGACATGGAGCGTTCCGAGTCACATGTTAAATCCGAACTCCGTTGGAATCCAAACTCAAAGTAGATCCGCCGTAGAATCACATACTGCTTTTGGGTCGCGAAGATGAATCGGTGAATTGTCGGGTATTCTTAGTTAAGTTCTAAAATAGCTCATAATTTATTCACTCCAATAAAATCTACTTCCTTTTCAATCTTTTTCACCTTACCTTTTCAATATTGTTGTCAGCATAGTGCAGTTCCAAAACAGAATAGATGAAAAAGGTCAAATCCATGTCAAGGATCAATGCCATAAAAACAATCGATTCCTCCAATTGAATGTCTAAAGAGTAGCTTGAAACAAATGCCTACAAAACAGAGAACCCGGGTTTGTGACAGCTTGTGTTCATGTGTCTTTGCCAAATTGCCAAAGGGATGCATTAGCAGAATGCCCTTTAAGCCAAGATCCAGCAACTACAACAGACAGAAACTTGTTAGTTCTGGCAAAGACTGTGCTATTGAAAAGCCTTGTAATATTGTTCTGAAGAGAAAAATGCTTATTGGCAAATCAGAATAACGTTGACTTGAAAAAAAAAAGAGGATGTGGTTGCTTAGACAGTGCAGTGAACCATTGCCGCCATTATTGGATGTCTTGTTGAGCCTATGCAAAAAATGAAAAAAAAGAAATAGACTGGCTGCGTATTTTTGGCAAAGAATTATGTCTATGCAGATTCTACCTAAACTTTGTACGAGGAAAGGGAAAAGAACACCATCAACCTCAAAAATCGATGGCAAGATAAAAATGGATGATATGTCCTGCAGTTTGCAAAAAATCAAATCATATTATATATCATTGAATGAGTGCCTTCTTGAAACAATTGGGTGTGTATTGGAGAAAATATAGAATAGATAAACGCCATGTGAAGTTTTTGACATGGAAAATGTATCTTTTGCATTTTGGTATACAGTAAATTACTAGTTTTAAAAAATGGGTAAAAAAATTAATATGAAGAATTATCTATATGATCTTTTAATAGTATTTGTTTTCTAAAAAAAGGTTTATGCAACACCTAGTACTGAAGAATGTTGGCCAGGTCTGTCACCCATATTACAAAAAGTCAGCCTGGTTCTAAATCACCAGGATAGTAAATTAAAAATTGAAGTATTTAATGTCATGGTTACCTTGCTGCTATATTGATTTTTGTCTGAGATTTTTTGATTTTTATGAATGATGTATAAATATAAATTGAAGACACATATAAAAAAAAAACATTTTTTATGAAAGGCTAAATATGTGCATTCTTGTATACAATTGATGTAGATCCTACAGGAAGTAAGAGCAGCTAGTGTCTCACCATTCTTGGTGCACCAGGAACTATTTTGTCAAAGACAAGCCACACAATATTACACAAAAGCAAAGCACAGCACAAACAAAGGCGTCAGAAGCCTTCCAGTTTGTTATAAAAGCAACTAAACCATGGCACCAACATCATTAGTATTGTATGACAAACAGTTAGTATCACCAGACAGAGAAAGTATCAGTTCTACTTCAAACTCTGATTCTGGTTATCACTCCATGGAAGATTATGAGCATTTACGATACAAGCTTGAAAAAATTACCAAGGAAAAAAAAACTTATTCAGAATAATTTAGCAAAACAGATGCCAGTCAAAGTGGACCTTGGTGTAGCTACATATGTTCAAAAAAAGGTAAAGTACACATTGTTTCATTCTATTGAATTTTTAAAATCAGAGTAGAATTTGAAGATTTGAGCAATGACAAACATTTGGCAAGCGTGTTTTGAAACAGTTTGCATTAGGAGAAGATGAAATTTGCGGATATTGGAATGCCTACAAAAAAATTGCCAAGGCAGCTTTGAATTCACGCAGGGCAGATTTGCAAAGCTCTATTCAAAATCAGGATCTTATTATGTTTCAAAACTCAGAAATAAACATGGATGAAACAATATCAGTGCAGTTGGACAAAGACCTCAAGAAAAATAGAGACACAATGGTAAACAAAGGTAAGAAGGAAAATAAATATGTATAATTTTTTGTTTGTTTTATGTTGTTTTTTTAAATTAAGCGTATTTATGTTTACAATTCAAACATTGTTTTTGTTGTCCTTGGCTTTTACAAGGTGGTTACCTAAATATTACCTGCTTGGAAGACATTTTGGAGATGAGAGAAAATAAAAACGATGGATACTACTTTTTGTATGACTGCATTTTAAGATGTGTTGTTGGCAGGATCAAATGGAAAAGAATTATTAGGAAGAATCATCTAATTAGTGAGCTGGTAAGTTCTTCTGATGAAGCTTTTGGTTTGTTGGTACTTGAAAATAGATGGAACAAGTGGAAACAAATATATGATCAGCAAATTGTTGATGCAAAAGCTAAAAAACAATTCAAGTCAAGATACACAAATGATGAGAGAGAAGGTAATTCCTCTTTTTATGGTTGGAAATCTGCAGGACTACAGAGATACAATGAACTAGTTTATCATGTAATCAAGAACAGAAAATCAAAGGTAGGTAAAACCTTTGACAAGCAGTACAATGAAGATATGATTAATTCATGTGCAGTGATATGGAATAGGAAGAGCAGGGCAAAGGGACAGGGTCCAGATGTTTACAAAGAGGATGGAAGCATATGAGCAAATGAATCAGTAGAACACAGATAATAATATCAACTTCCACAACCACAACAACAGCAATAATATTAACAAAGATACAAAGACTTTGAGGAAGATTTTGAAGAGTAAGAAGTTTTGGAATCAAGGTCTTATGACAAAAGGGCTAGACATAAATCATTGCATAGTGCTGCTGTTTAAGTTGTGAAAGAGTGCATTCTTTCAAAAAAACATGTTTAGTTTAATTAAAAATATTTGTAGTGGGTTTTTTTTATATGAATCAGTCACTTGGTTTTTTACCCAAAAGCAAAAAAATATTTGTCTGATCAATTTCACATTGCTGCAGTAGGATATTATTTATTTCATCAAATGCACTTGTTTTTATTGACACAGTCAACCTTTTTTGTTTAAGCAGGCAATTTTTTTTCTGTAAGACGATTTTTGGGAATGAAGCAGAAACCTTATTTAATTGTTTGTGTAACATAATTTTTGTGACTGCTACACTTTTGTAAGGATCAGAGTTAATTTTTTATGTCAGTCTGTTCTTGTTTATTAAGCCAAGTCAACAATTTTTTATGTCAGTTGGTGCAAATTTTTAAGTGAGTCTGTAAATTTTTTATGTCAAGGATTACAATTTTTGGGGCAAGTCAGGTGCAAAAATAAATTTGGCGTGCAAAAAGAAAAATGTCAAATTGAGAAAAAAATCATATGAGTGTGTCATGTAAAAAAATGACGGGCTGGCGTTAATTTTTTGACTGTACTACAAAAATTTACGTGACTGGTGACTTGAAGGGACACTTTTTTTGTCTGATTTTTTTATGTCAGAATTTCCGACATAAATTTTGTTACTAGGGTCACATAAAATCTATTCAGGATTGACCAGAATGTCCTCTCTGATGTGTCTTACGCATGGATTTGTGTTTTTTTTTTAGGTAGAATTATGCGGCTGCATAGAAACTCATAGTAACTCATAGTGTTCATGCAAATTTACTTGTTTTTCAACCAATAATTCCCTGTACTTTTTAGGGATGATTTGGTGCATCTTTGTACTCACTACAATTTGCATGGTATTTTATTCAGGGATACACAAAATAATTCCCTGTGTTCCTCTACAGGGATGATTTGGTGCATACTATAACACCATGCAATTGTTACGGAATTTTGCATTTTTTACGGATTTCTTTTTTATTTGCATTCTGTGCAGAAGGCTGCACGTTTCTGCACCTGCACACAGTACCACACCGTGTTGTTCATTCTGGATCCATGACACTGGTATGTTTTTACATACAATCCTACACATTTGTTTCTTTTGTTTTTGTTCGAACAGCAACAACAGCACTGAAAGAAACAACAGGACAGCAGAAGCTTTGGCAATGGCAGTCAGTATCCCACTGTTGGTTTTGACTTAAATACCATTCTGTAAAGATTAGCAAGGTTAGTAAGTGATGTGTGCACTACATGCATTTGTGCTCATATTGCTACTGCCAGATCTGCTGCCAATATGGTAGGGAACCTTCAAAAATGAAAACTCCAAAAAAAAAGAAGCAAAAACAGAAAGCTAGTAAAGCTCCTTCAACACAAACAGCACGGGCTCAATGTGCTTTAATATGCAACCAGCAAAGCAAGGATGCAAATCAAAAGAAAAATCCTATTTTTCTCAAGAAACCATGCCTTGCAAAAAAAGTTAGGAGGGCCTTAACAGGACACCTTTGAGGACTGACCCTGAAGACAAACAAAAGTTAATACCTTTTGACAGAATACCAGATGAGACTTTGACAGCAACTGCTGATGAGTCGAAATCTAGTAATCTACCAGAATAAGAGAAAATCACTTCTGTCCTTGATGTCCTTGGCAATGAATCAGACCAGCCACTTGCAAACAATGCAGATACAATTATAACTAGTGAAGAAACATCAGTAAGTGTTTTAGAAGATAAAGATATCAAAAGGCATCTGTGTATTGTCCCCAAGACAAAAATAGTGTGTAGTGACAAACTAGCAAGAAATTTTTAATTCTTCACCTCTACATGACTGCATACTGGCAAACTAGCAAGAATTTGTGGGTTCTTCACAAGACCTCTACATGACTATGTCCATGTAGATCATTTGGCAGTATCTTCTTTTGTTAGGTATATTTCTGAACAAACATTTCCAAAGAAAGAATTTGAAAAATCAATCTACTTGATAGATGTAACATTTTGCCATCCCCATGGTCACTTCTTCCATTTTTGTGAAACTGGAAGAAAGCACTAGGCCTTCAAAAATGCTGCTTGATTTAGAGAGAAGTTACTGGAGTTCTTCTCTGAATGCTTTGATGATTCTGAGAGCATCAAAGCTGTATTAGATGCCTCTTCCATACTTTGTTTTCATAAAGGTATTACTCCTGGTAACTGGAATAATGTTAATATAATTGGTGCATGTTTATATTGCTCTACAAGAAACAATATATATGTGAATTTCATTGGAACATCAAGTCAAGATTTGGATCACTATTTTTCATCAAGAAGTTATCAGCAAAATGTTTTTTGTAATAAAGGGTACAGATAGTTGGAAGAATAATGGTTTGGGTCAGTTCATACTGTCCTTACTTCAAGTATTCCACACCAAATAGAATATCACTGGTGAAGCACCTTTGTCTCATCAAGGTGTTCCTTTGCCAATGTTTGCCCAAACAAGTATTGACCCGAACATAGCAATCCAGTCTAATATCAGAAATGGATTCAACAAAAGATATCAAGATAAATTTGAGGATCCTGATTTATACAATAATGAAAGAAAACCCAAAGTTCCTGATGATATCATCAATGATAATATTCTCCATTTTTTACCAGATGATTTGACTGGGTGTGTTGCAGCCCTAGATGACATTGATGATAACCAGAACATATCAGATCACCTAAAAAAGATTCTGCAAGAACCACAAGAAATAATGTCAGATAACAGACTTGTTTCAGAAGTTAGCAAAATGTGTTGTGCAATGCTTTACCAACTCACAAAAGGTCAGAAAGTTTTTCCAGTGGTTCTTTTTGTATTAGATGACTGGCTAGAGACAAATATGTTTTTGACGTGGATGATGAAGAATTTACCTATGGCTTAGAGAATGGAATAATGAAGACACATCCTCAAAATCCAGTAATTGATATAGTTCCAGAGCCAGAACCAGCAACTGCCCATGTACCATTAACAGAAGCAGCAACTGCACAAATAGATAATGATGATGATGGTGCGGTTTCTGCTATAGCTGATGAGGAAGATGTAGAGGTAGAGGAAGAGGAGGAATATTTAATGGAATCAGAATATGATGCATCAATTTCACCTGCCAAGCATACAAGGTCACATCTAACTCCACAGAAAGATGAAAAGGTTGATGATGCTGTTGATGATGATAGTGCTATTTCTGCCATTGTTGATGACCAGGATGGTCAATCTACATCAGATGACGAGGAAAAAAAATCCACCTGCAAAGCCTACAGAAGCACAACAAAGGCAGAAGAAAACTACAACATCACCTAGGCCATCAACAACAAAATCTGATAAAGAGGCTACTTGTGGTTCCTGTTTGAAGACAGAGGATAGTGTAAGCAGACACCTAAATTGTTTGTATTGTAGGAAACCACAACATGGTGCTTGTTCCAGAAGAATGATATCTCATGACAAAGTAGTAGCACAATGGGCCTATAAAATTTCTGTTCAGTATGAAGACACACATCCTTACTTGGTTGTATGAAAGAGATGTGATGAAAACCGTCTTAAACCCATGTGCGGCAATGCAAGAAATGGTAGTGGATATTCCAAGGAATTTCCAGTTGTATGTTTCCAGTACAAGCCTTTCATCTGCAATAATGTTGAATGCAAAAATCCAGTTCATCCACAATGTGCCAAATGGATATTTGATGACAGAAGAAAAACAAGCACTTCCTGTTTGCCACTGTGTCAGTCTTGTTCCATAAAAAAGGACCTTAGTCAAAAAGATGAGAACTATTATTCCAATGCAAATAGAAAAGTAACAGTTCTCTATGACTCTAGAAGAAAAGGAACTGGTGTTGAAGTATATGGTAAGTTTTCTGAAATGCATGCTGTAGAGAAATTCTTGAAATTGCCAGTTGAGACAGAGGAAGCTTTCAAGCATATTTCAAGACATGTCCCATTGATTGACCCTGAAGAACTTCACCCATTTGTTGATATTCCAAAAGATTGTTGCGAGAACACAAAAACTGCAATGATTGACAAATTATTAGCATCACCAAGTTTCAGTCCTTATGCACCAACTCTCTTCACAGGTGATGGACCATATCTATGTAGAGATACTTGGTTAAATGATGACATAGTTCAGTTTTACGCCGCTGTCCTCAATTCAATAACTGAAGAAACCAAGAGATGTATTTTCCTAGGTCCTCTCACATCTCACGGTTAGGATGATGAGGAAGTTGAAACAAATCTGAACAACTATTATACAGAATATTAAAGCTGTATTCAGTTGGGCCTTACTTTACCAGATCCTTTAACATATCCCTAAAATGATAGAAGACATCGTGTATTAAAGTGAAATATTGGTGCAAAGTATGTTAGTGGTCAATTTTTGAATACTGAAGAAATATTTGAACTGGGCTACAAAGCAGCATATTTCCCTCTTTGTAAAGACAGCCATTGGTTTGGTGTCTACTGTTGGAAGGAAGGAACCAATGTAAATTTCAACATTATTGATTCAGGCTCTTCAAGATCCAAAGAAACCGATTTCACACACACTTAATCCATCATATGTTGAAAATGAAAATGGGGGATGCAGCTGCAGAGGTACATTTCAAGGAAGTATCACAAAATGTTTGTGGCCAATTAGATGGCTCAAGTTGTGGGGTTCATCAATGCTGTTTCATGGAAGACATTGCTCTATCCAAATCTGACTGGATGGTTAAGCAGTATTCAAAAGAAGATATGGAAGACTACAGACTAGGCATTGGAAGAAGAATCCTGAATTATTGAGGGAAACCAAACTTTAGAAATAACTCAAGTTGATACACAAGAGAGTGACTATTATATAAGATCATCCAAAGGAAAACTACCTACTACACTTTCTACTCCTACCGTACAAGAACCTAACACTGATGACAAGGCAGAGGAGCAGACTGCAGATGTAAGAAAGGATTATAATAATTCATTAGGTGATGGTATTGAATTACATGAGAGTCAAACAATACCATGGAGATGGTTAGAACAAAGAAGATTGAAGAAAGAACAAGAAGAAATGAAGAATACGACTGACATTCAAGCTCCAGAACAACCAGAAGAAGAAAAAGATGATGATGAGAAAAAAATGTCTTGCAAAGCATATTTAGATAACTATAAACCAACCAGAATTATAAATGAAGTCAAGGCACTATTGAATACAGAGGAAAGAATTGTAAACCCCCAGATTAAACCACCAGCAAGATTAACAGCTAAAGAATTAGAAAATTTGAGACTTCAAAGTCAACAAGAAAAGGAAACAAGAAAGAAAAGGAATGCAGAAAAAGCATCACAATATAATATTACTGATGAATCCATCAAAAAAGAGTGTGCAGAAGTGAAGATGGCTGCAATGGATGCAGCAAAGCAGAACAAAAATGATAAGGAATATACTTTTCTGGAACTATTTCCAATTGTTACACAAAGATATTTTGATGCTCAATGGGAAGCCTTCAGGAATGACCATTCACAATTTTGCAAGGATAGAAAGCCAGAGTTTAGAAATCTAGATCAGTTCAAGGAAGCCTTTTAACATAAAATTGATTCATTGAGAGATCCAGATGCTCCACTGACTTGGATGTCAGACAACAGAACAATAAATGAACTACAAAGAGATAGGCAAACGTTTCTGGATATGCTGAAAGCTGCAACAGAATTTCAATGCCTCAGGTATATTCCTAAAAAATAAGTTCCGAGAGGAAACAATACAAGACGTACAATCATAACAGGCAATTGGACGGGAGCATTACAAAATGGACAAGAACATCTTCTGAATACAGAGTGGGTAAAATGCTTTGTATTGAAGAGTATACAAAATCACATCAAGACCAGACCCTATAAGTACGTCCGTCTTCCAACAGGGTCCAATAAAAACATTGTTGGACCAAAGGAACCATTACCAGACAGATGGATCCCACTTCCAAGACCCAAAGTCAAGTATCAACAAGGAAAATGAAAAACATGTGTTTATGATAGCTTGGCTAGCTGTTTGCATTACCATGGACATGGCAAACTTGCAAATTTTTTCCATGAAGATGGATTAAGACATTCCTATTCTGTTGATAACATCAAGGCTTTGCAAAATACCATAGAATTATATTTGGAAAAAAAAAATCATGTGAAAAACATTGCAGGTAGTATTGACCTATTAAACCTATCCACTGAGTTAGGAATGTATCCAATAATTGTGGTATTGCAAGATCATGATGGAAATTGTGAGCATGCCATCAGTATACTGCTGGGTAATTGGATTATTGATTCCTTTCACTAGGCATAGTTTAGATTGGTTTGTAATGGGTAAATACAAGAAAGTAGTGCATGGCCTACAATTCATCTTATAAAGAATAATTTTGTTTTATATATGTTTTTAGTGTCTTGGTACTAAACATTTTCCACCCAAGTTTTATGATGATCAACTACAAATATCTACCCAATGTCTTCCTGAGTAAATTCAACATTTTCTTCAATAATATTTTCAATGCAATAAGCTGGACCTTTTACATCATCCACAGGTACTAAAGAATAAATGTAGTTTCCTTGGTTAGTCATCTCTAGTTTGCATGTTTTAACTAATACAGATAGATCCACTGGGTATTCAGTTGCAAGTACACAAGTAGTTGAAACCCCACATGATAAATTATTCTCGTCAGCAAGTTCATGTTGTATGTCCACAAATCCTAGAATCTTGGCAATCCTTGCGTAATGCATTCTTTGTGTTTTATAATAACACAAATCATGAAAAGGTCTGAGAGACAGGTAATAGGGATGTGCACTATAAAATGTTTGTTGATGAATATAACATTCTGATCCCATTCAAATATTGATTTCAGGATTGTTCTTCAATATTGTTTCCCCTATATACTGAAGAATGGAGAAGGGAATAGTATAAGGTGTACATTTCCCAAAATCTACATAAAAGTATGATCCACTTGTTTCAGGGTTTTTGGTTATTTGAATACTGCATTGAGTGCCAGATAGCACACCCTCTATGTGGTTCTTCTTGGGTTTCTTCTTCCAGTTGTCTAAATTAATAGTCAACTTAGCAAAATCAATTAGGCATTTTTCATAACATCTGCTTGCAGTTTGCACTGACAATGTGCTTGGACAGCATTAAATTACTCTAGCAGGGTTTTTGTTATTCTTAATGTGCCCATTTTCAGGTCTAGCTGTATTGACCTTTTGTGGATTGCCATACCAATTGATGTATTTCAAATATGGCTTATTTGATGAAAGTTTGCTGTCTTCAATCCCAAGCCTTCATTACAATCAACCAATTTATGATGCAATAACATTAATGTTTTGAATGAATGCCCATATTCATTTATAGTTGACAATAATTTTGGTCCATTTTTCATCCATCAATCAAGACAAAGCATCATTTCCATTAAATGCATATAGTTAGTGTTTAGTTCTCGTTTTTCATGATACACATTATTAGCAAACAAAGCTTTGCCAGCATGGGTATGCCAGGTCAAAATGCAGGCTAACAATAAACCTGTATATTTGGATGACTTGATTGTGCTAGCCACCAACTTTGCATAGCCATTATTGAATGTAACAATTGGCATGTCACGGTCACTTTGATGTCCACATTGTTGTGAAATTTTGGCTAGGACAGAGTCAAATGCAGTCCTCCTTTTACTTGCTTTTCCAAGTATTTCATTATAAAAAATCCAGTACACTGTTTGTTCAACCCAGCATCTAGCCAATGTAACATTTCAGGTGGTGTTGCTCCTGATTTCATTTGCTCATTGTCTGCCATATTTATTGCATCAAATGCATTATCTAATTTGTAGCGTGACATTTCTTGTAACTCATTATCTGTCATCCCAAAGAGGTTTTTTCTTTCATGTGGTTTGCAAATATCATTAGGGTAGTCTGCTTTCGCAGTAGGACAGTAACAATCTCTGCATAACCTTTTGACTAATCCAGAATGCAATTTATACCTTGCATATAGATCATCAAAACCTTCACAATCACCTAAAACAACAAGAACAGGAATTTTGAAGACCATATCCTGATGCATGTTTCCATTAATACATATATTTGTGGTCCTTCCTCCCTGATTTTTCTCTTGTTTGATACAAGATAGAATTAATCTCAGAGCTCAATGATAATTCCTACTATTGCAGCCTCTTAACACAATATCATCCTCTTTTCCATAATTATCTTCTAGCCTATTTATAAACCCAATTGGACACCACATATGCAATTGATTCCAAGTTGCTTGATTAAAAATTGTGAGTGACATCATTACAGGCTCTAATCTGCCTGATAAAAAAACACCAAGGTGAATGGAAATTATTCTATAAAAAATATCTTTGTTGGTGGTGCACAACTCTTTTTTACTATTCCAACATTCACCTTGGTAAATTTCTTCAAGTGTGTCACCAATTTCATATTCAGATTTATACTTGGTAGCATCAGTCTCAGATATCACTAAGTTGTGTGCATTATTGATTCTTGGATCATTTATCAAGTATTCAAACATTGCCTTGAAATCAAACACTACTACATCTTTTTTACCACCCCCTTCTAACATGTAAGGGATTGTGCTTGGCTTACAATTTTCAGGTTTGAATGCTCTTTCCAATTCTTAATAATAGTTTTCCTTTGCAAATTCTTTCCAGAAATAGTATCTCCACGGGATATAGCATTCTCAACCCATGCAATTATTTTATCAAACAGGCTCAATGGAGCCCCAGCATCATGTAACATGAACAACAGTTCTGTACTCATGATAGTTTCATGAGATAAATAAACAGGATGCTCCTGATTATCAGATGTACCATCAAAGGCATCATCATCATTGTTGTTGTTGTTATTATTTAAATCAAGAATTGAGCTGCCATTGTTAGTAAAGTGTGCATCTACATATTGGGTGGGATCTTCTTGATCATTTTGTAGGCCACAGTGTCTTGTGATTCATTAGCAGGTACCTTTGTACCATTTTGATATATGTAAACTGTATGGGCAATGATTGGAGCAGTATCATTGCATAAGAAATCTCCATAAAAAAGTGCTCTTGTCAATATGGGTTGTGAGAGCTCAGTGAGAGTTGAACAGTCTACCACAGGCTTCACAACTTAGGGTGGCTCTCTTTTGTGAGATAAAGACAGAAGCCTGGTGAGATTGAGACTTTAGAGCTATTGTTGTTATTCTATTGCTACTGTTTATTTGGGTTAAGTTACAGGTTACCTCTAGACCTACTAGTCAGTGTGGGATCAGCTTGTGCCTAAGCAATACTGCCCTATGCCGCTAATGTCAACCACGGCACAACACAACAATCAGACAATCAACACACAAAGGAAAAGAAGACTTTTATTTGGTGATGAAAGTTACAAGCTTAGTTTAATCCGGAGAAGATCCGGCAATCTAGTAAGAAGTAAGAATTCAGGAAATTTTAGTAAATGGTAATTTTTCTGTGAGTCTGTCTGCTTGCCCACGCATCAATCATCCATCCTCAAGATTGTCCTATAGAGAGTGTACTTCAAATACACTGATTCTCATGTGATGAGAGACATTTTTTGTCATGAACTGAAAAAATGTGCCTGATGAGGCCAAAATATGGGACTTAGAATAATAGTGTCAACGGCCGTACAACACAACAATCAGACAATCAACACACAAATGAAAAGAAGCCTTTTGTTCTGTGATGAAAATTATGAGCTAGTTTAAAGAGTTAGTTTTATGCTGGAGAAATCTGGCAATTCAGTTAGAAGTCAAGATTCAGGAAATCTTAGTAAATGGTAAATTTATGGAGTCTGTCTGCTTGTCCTCAAGAGTGTCCTACAGGGAGTGTACTTCATTTGCTTCCCAAACTGGCCTGTGTGTGTTTGTAGTATGTACAGTGTCACACAACAGATGTTAACTGTCTCTTCTATAATGCCTCAACAGATGCACACAGTACCATTCATAAATATTTGTAGCACTTCATGAGGACATGTATGAGCACGGTCCATCTTAGGTACTATTCCTGGCTTCTCTAATGTAACTAGGTCACCTACAGAATATACATGGTATTTGAGTAGGCAAGTCGCGAGACTCACACGATATATCAATCAACCTTAGTATGGACAGAACGTGATGTGATGACCTCACAAACCGGACAGACGTGATGACGTGATGACGTCATTACACGTACAGACAAGATGAATATGATGACGTCATCAAGCGGACAGACGCAAACGCGCAGTGACGCACAGCACTCATACAAACACTGACGTCATGAGTGAAGCGTATCAAATTCCACTCCTCATCAGAACCACAATGACTCGGCACCTTCTGATTGGGTATTTTTAGTTAAACTCTAAAATAGCTCATAATTTATTTACTCTAGCAAACTGTACTTCATTTTCAATATTTTCTATCATTTTTCACATAGTGCATAGTGTTAACACTCCACGTGAAAAGTGACTAATCCCAACATGGTCGAAGCTAACCACCACCTCCTATCCCGCTCAAAATTCAGAATACAGAAGAACAGAAGCAAGCTTAGGTGCAGTACACAAAAGTTAGCCTGTTATTGAATCCCGGAGATCAAAACTCCAAAGAGAAGTACACTATTGAGTTTCTGTGCTATAATCACAGATCTCCTAGAGAACTACTGGATTGGTTCAATAATCTGGACCAAGTGATTTGCGGACAACACATCACAACCAGGCCCGCCCACTACTTGATGGTCTGTGCTTTACTATGGGGAGAAGGTTTGCGAGTATTCAGTGCTGTGGCTACGCAATGCGGTAACGAGACAGTGGAGCATTCCAAGTTGGTTGAAGATGACCTCAAGAATCACTTTTTCCCACTTAAGGCGCTCATGAAGCAGAAACACTATATGCCCTGGTTCCTCAGGAAGCCACGTGAACTGACATCAAAAGAGTACCAAGCTGCTCTCCACATGCTAAATGGATACTTAGAAAAGTTCCCTGGAGCAGACAAGAACTTGAAACTCTCCAACGAAGAAATACTAGAGATCCTTGAGTTCGGAATTCCTACTACTTGGAGCAAGGAAATGACCCGTCAAGGATTTGCAATCAGACAACAAGCCTACGACCGAGACGGAGGAATGGTAGTGAAGAAGACGGTGTACAAAACGGCAACACTATTTCAATATTTACTCCAGGAAATTGACCCAACAAACCCCCCTCAAGACTTACCAAACTTATCCAAACTATTCCATTCAAGTTTCATTCAAGTTCTCAAAGAGGAGACTCTCGAGCACTTAAACCAAGGACTGCCAGCGAACTTCAACAAAAACCTAGCTAGATTTAACACATTTAGGGCAGAAGCGTTTGAAGCAGAGAAGAAAGTAAATAAGATAGAAGAAATTTCATGACGACAATGGCAACAAATAGCAAGAGATTCATCAAGACAATACCAACGAGGACTACAAGACGCAGCAGACAAAACAGGAGGACGAGCATTCCTGGCCTTCCACCAAACCAAACCCGAACATGAAAACAAACAAGTGCAAGATATATATGGACCATCTTTAATACTTCTGAAGACGTTCGTTAAAAGGACAACGGAAGAACACCAAGGACCAGGCACAGTGACTACACAGCAGATGTTAGCCGCCATGGCAGACATGACGAATAAATTAACCAAAGAACAAATACAACTTTATCAAAAACCAATGGTAGCAACCAGTATTGTAGAACAAGCCTTACAGCAAGCAAGCAGAATGAAAGTACCAATGAAATGTTTCGGATGCAATGGCATCCCGTAATACAACAATGGTGCTTACCATTTGTGGCGAAACTGTCCTCACAAGAGTGAACAAAGAGTATGGTGAAACTTCCAGAAGAACTTAAAAAATATTTCAAGACAAGAGGGCACAAAGGAAAGAACAAAGTTACGGACCCGCATCACAAGCAACTGCAGCAACCCATGCCAATTGGTTCCAAGATGGATACCCATCTGCCGAAGTCAAGGATTTATTACAAGCAGCAGCAAACCCTAACATTTCATCACCCATACAACGTACCTTTATAACTTCCCTAAAGCAAGCACTAGAGCAAGTGAACCTAGAAGCTAACACGATAGAGCATGACCAGGAGGGAACTACCACCATCATGAAAAGGAAATTGACAACACAACACCAAGAAGGACAAACAAGGAAAACAGGGAGATCATTCTTAATGTACTCCAAGGTACAAGAAGACGTCCCAATGACATTTCTTACTCAACACCCACTTCAAAGATACCAGCTGAAAGTAGCATTTGAACTTCTCTTTCTCACCTTCCCAATAGGAGACGGAACAACCCCAAATGACACCAGAACATTAATAGGATTATTAGATACAGAAGGATGTTGTTCTATGGGCAATTTAAACTACTTCAAAGAGTTACATCGTGTATTCCCTCAACACTTCGTAGATCTATTTCCATTACAAGAAAGCAGTTCGAGGACATTAATATTGGAGGAAGCAAGTCATGTATATGACTCACACACATAGCCATACTATGGATACCATATGAAGACATAACAGGACCTGCACGATCAAATTCGAATTAAGCAGTGAATTACCCGTGGACGCACTATATGGAGTCCAGTTTATCAAGGAAGCAAAATTAGTCCCAAGACTTGCAGAAAAGAGATGTGAATCAGGTCTATTTCAAGATTCATACGAAATAACATGGATGACCCCCCAAAAACAAACCAATTGAAAGGATAGCAGCAGAAAAAGGAAATCCAGTTAAATCATTTATCTTAAAACAAGAAGCAGAAGAATGACTAACAACGGCGTCAACAAGTTATCAACAATTTTACTTGTCAAACAGCAAAGCAGTACTTCATTCAGACAAATATCAAATCATGGAAGATGTCGACCTGACAGATAAAGTCATCGAGGATGCTAGACGACGCCCACATGATGCTAACATATATGTTTTATATTCTACATTTGATTACAAATTACACACAGAAACTAACAAAATAACAGAAACAACAGATAATCCAAAACACACAGAAACAATTGCAAAAGAAGATAGATACATATCCAAACAAACTTTGAAAACATTTGCAGCAGCATCAGCAACAGCAGAAGAAGAAGCGCTAGCAGCTAAAGGAAAACATCCAGATGGATCGACACTGGTAAAGGTCCCCAAGAGAGTGTGGCAACCAAGAGTGAAGACACAATACAAAGAACCCAAAGATCTCTTAGACACCAGCGATGACTTAGATTGGTTGTTTGAAGATCACGGACATGTCCTAGTTCAAGAGAAAATAACCTTACCCCCAAGAGACGATGAGATTAAATTCGATCCGGAGAACAAGCAGCACCAGGAAGAACTAGACAGGAACATACAATGGAGAGATTGTCCTAGATTCTACCGACCAATTATCAAGATGATCATCAAGAAATTCTTCGATGTCTTCACACATGAGGGCATGTAAAGACACATTCGCGGATTTCCATTTAACATTGATACAGGCACGGCTAAACCCATATGTTGCAAAGTTCCAAATTATGGAGCCCATGAAGCACGAGTTATCAAGAATTTGGTTAAACAATTGGAAGCAAAAGGCATCATAGAGGACAAAGAAGGTCCGTGGGGTTCACTGATTGTGTTGGCATCGAAGCCAAACCAAGAACACGTACATTGGTCCCAGTTTGTATTCCGACTATGCGTCTCCTACAGAGCTCTCAATGCAATAACAAGGCCATTTACCTTCCCAGTGGCACAATGCGATGACGCGGTGGATAACGTTGGATATGCCAAGTACATCATTACCATGGACCTGGATGCAGGATATTGACAAGTGTTGATGTTACTGTCAGCATGGTCAAAGACAGCATTCTTTACCCCGGACAGAAAGAAGCGGTTCACATCAATGCCAATGGGAGCAACAAATGCCCATCCAGTATTTGTAGCAATGGTTACGAAGCTGCAGAATTTGTGGAACCAATTCTGCTAAGAACAAAAACATAAATAGGAAGAACACAAATGGTTACAAGAATTGTTTCAACGAGCAGGACCTCCAGAAGCCAATATTATTTACAGATTTACGGATGCTAATCAGATTCATCAGCTTTTATAGAAAATGGCTCCCACTGTATGAAGCAAGGGTAAATAGGTGGAGAACAATTTTAAAACAAGCACCCAGCCCAGGAGAATGTACGAAAGAAGAAGAAGAAGCTGCAAAACTAGAAGCTTTGTGGACCAAAGTAGATGATGACTTAATGCAAACACTAAAACAAGAAATATTGGAAGGCCCAGTGATTAAACGACCCGACCCGAATAGAAGATTTTACTTAAAAACAGACTGGAGCTGTGATGCACAAGGAGCAGTATTATTACAAGCAGAAAGTAGAAGAAGCAGTCCATAGAGAAATCCTAGGAGGAAAGTGCGAGTTCAATAAAGGACTAGAAGGACTAAGACTAAGACCTATTGATTTATATCTCAACATCAAAAAGAGAAGTTGTCACGACACTCATTTGTAGGAGACGCGGCTACAGGTCAATGGGCATTCCTCAAGTTTAAGAGATACTTACTAGGCAAAGAATTCACATGGATAACAGATTGCAGTGGACTTTTAAAATTCTTCAAAACGGACAATGAAGCTACACACACAATTCAATGATGGAAATTAGAATTGTTACAATTTGACTTCACAATAGTACATTGTCCAGCACAAATGCTAACGGAATCTGACACAATGGAGAGAAGAAGAAAAAGCATCAAGAGCAAACACAGATAAAGAGTTACCAAACCGACAAGAGCCAAAAACGCATTTAGCCATCACTACAAAGGCCAAGATGACACCTAATCAAAACCAATTACACTAAGTACAAGAAGACCAACCAAGACCTATTCCAAGAACCTTCAACAACCTCAAGTAGTTGGCCCCGTCACCACTCAAAGAACCATGATGGCAGAAGTAATAGACAGGGCAAGGACAGTTTGGATCATCAACTCAGGCATCACACCTACAATAGAAGCTGCACAAGATATAGGAATCACACTTATGACTACAGCACAAGCAGAAGAAGACACCCATTTTCAGGAACAACACGATACTCCAGACATATGAATTTTCCTCACAAGGCTCAGTAAAAGAGAAAACACAGGAAATCCACGACACCAGACCAGAATTGGTTATTATAGAATGGCATCTCAAAGTGGCAACAGAAGTTTGGCAGGAGATAATACCAAAGGCACAAAGACTAGCATGTAAAGCCATCATCATAACAGCCACAAACCAAGATCCACAAGCTATTCCTAAACCACAACTCAATGACACTGAAGTACCAGAAGATTTACCTCCCAAAGATCATTGGTCAATTCATAGGACAACAATAGAAAATACAAAACAAGGCAGAGCTGTCAAAGCAACCACGTACGTCATAATAAAGGTGCCAAACAAGATACTCAAGCATTTCAAACAAGCTGAACTTGATCAAGACGAACGCTTCACGCCAATGGAGGATTTCTTAGACCAAAACGACGGTCACTATCAGGATTCCAAAGCACAACAATAATTAGTCGAAACGTACATACCTAGCACAACCTCAGGCACTCATGAAGGTTAAACAGAACCTCCATGATAAACAAGAGACGACAGCCATTCTGTACAACATAAACCATCCAGCACCACGAATACAGCATGGCAAGATGAATTTAGTAATGCATTGGACGGCGTCACCACAAGAAGTACAAGAGAAATCCGACCCCACGAGCTGTTAACAGCAATGGGAATCGCAACAACACCAGAGAAGATTCCAAAGGAAACACAACAATGGAACAACACATACAATAGACTCACACAAATGACACCAAAACAAACTTGGCAGGCAATATTAAGCACATTAATCACAGCAGAACAAAGAGTAGAAGAGGAGTACACCAGGCAATTACAGCAGGATAGTGAACAGGATAAAGACCCACTAGAAAGATGAAAAGCACTTATGACGAAGAAAATTAATAGATGGATGACAATAGAACCAAGCCCTTCAAGATGACCCAGATACAAAATTATTAATCACCACATTAAAAACCGGTTCACCTTTAGAGAAATCCAAATTAGTTAACAAACAATACTACAATGAATACATCAAAGGTAGACTTGAGGTAGAGAAGGACACCCTGTATCAATACAAAGAACCTAAAGTTACAAAGATACAACAATTACGCAAACGAGTAGTACCAAAATTGATGAGAACATTTAATAACCACAGCATATCACACAACACCACTGGCAGGACATTCAGGCCTATACAAGACACATTTCTGAATTGCAACTTGATACTTTTGGCCAGGCATGACAGTAGACATGGGACGATTG
>WKLE02005111.1:0-22585 GCA_014885115.2 Asterionellopsis glacialis | reverse complement strand
ACGTGCCGGTAAGAAGGGAATCGCTGTGAGTTTCTTTGTCAGGGAAAAGAATCAACGTATGGCACGTGAATTGGTTGATATTCTTCAAAGAACCAACCAAAATATTCCCTCTGAACTTGGTGTTTTGAGTTCCTTTCCCTCTGGACGTGGCAAGGGCCGCGGTGGTGGAAGAGCCGTGGTGGAGGACGCAGATACTAGATTTTACAACAAGGGAACTTATTTTCTTTTAACCTTTTGAATATTTTTGCACGTAATGGGGGAGGGGCACATTGGAATGATTTTTGAAATGAATGTGAGAATGCAGATTCTAGTTTTCCGACACGCAATCCTGTTTCACTCGGTCGTAGTACTGATGGCACTTCAAGAGATAGAGATCTAGATACGCATCCCGATCGTAATTTTTACTTAGATAAGGAACACTGAATTTGGCTGAATCAAAGCGTAGTTTAAGCATTTTCTGATATATACTCCTGATAAACCGGCCATCAATTGAAAGCCCCAAACAGCTTCATTCGGCTATTATTGGTATAGATATGCCTTATCGTTTGCATAATCTGGAGGAGCACCTGCTTCACACCAACCAGTAGACCATTGAAGTTTTCGAATTGGATCAATACCAATTAGATTCATATATTCTTCTATAGTACGGTTGCGATTGGTTCCCATTGAGTAATGTTCTAGACTAGTCAACAATGATTTGGGTTTGACAAAGTCTCTTGATGATTCAGGATACTTCAATTGTAATTTGATTCTTTCAAGTACTAAAATTTGCAATGGATTATGCAATCCATTCCAAAACAATCTTCCCAAGGTTTCCCAAAACTTGGGTGCATACTGAGCCCGAATACATATGTCCCACCACACAAAAACTTGGTGAAAAAATATCATACCCAGCTGTCCATAACCGTGCAGACATGATGATTTCTTCACCCATAAAAATCCACGGAAGGAAAGGATCATAAGGTACCTCATACAAAAAGTCTGTGTAATGTTTCCCATACAAGCATGGTAGTAATAACAAACATGTTTTGCACTTGTAAAGGTACAGTATTTTCTAAAGGGCATGAAGTTTACAGTATGCTTTTGTAAATTCTTCAAGACACCCTTGAGGTCCTGAGTCAGTAGGACTTTTCGTTAGGAGCTAACGACCTCTAGTACTGGTACCAGGTAGGTCCTACCTGGTACAGTAACTGTAGTGCTGTGTTTCTAGTAAAGGAACAGTTACATCCAGGCTCTGTTCGGGACTCAGAATTAGTACAAGATATATTACCTTAGTACATCAGGTTAAAAGAATACTGAAAAATGCATTTGTTAGATTTTTCAAATAATTCTCTTGGACTAAAATCTTAGAGGAAGTGTCAACAGTGGTGTCAAAATTGAGTCACGAGTTTCAAAGAAAATCGGCCATCAATCAAGCAAAGAATAAGCGTACAGGTAGGGAACGAATAAATAAAGACACTACCGACCACCCACCATCACCTTTCCTGCAAATACATTGACATTCGTTGTTCTAGGTAGGACTACTGTACTTTATCCATTGGAAAATGTACTGCGCTACATACATTAGGTTGCAATTCTTTCTCTCCTTTCTTTCTCATCTGTTGGTGTCAACTCATTTCAAAACTTCTAATTTCAATTTTGGTGTCAAGATGCCGCCAAATCAGCAAATCCTTCGGGGACTATTGTCTCTCGATATTGGTTTGGAAAACGAAAATGTAAGTGAAGAAACTACCAATGTCATCCGATGTGCTATTCTTGGTTGTGGCATGATGGGTCAAGAACATATATCATACATTTCGGGTTATGAAGACCTCCGAATCGACTTTCTTTGTGATCCTTATGAACCATCAATCGAAAAGTCAATTGAGGTTATGAAAGAATTCAGCATGAAGCCAAGTGTGCTTCAAAATCTTAAGATCCTTGACGACGAGGAAGAACTTCTAACGTATGCTTCAGATATTGACCTATTGGTGATTGCAACACCAAATTACTTGCATACTGATTCCATTATGAAATGGGGTGTTCATGATTTGAACATTTTAGTCG
The DNA here is from genome assembly GCA_014885115.2 of Asterionellopsis glacialis. Taxonomy (NCBI): domain Eukaryota; phylum Bacillariophyta; class Plagiogrammaphyceae; order Rhaphoneidales; family Asterionellopsidaceae; genus Asterionellopsis; species Asterionellopsis glacialis. Next base: position 20,539 of record WKLE02005111.1, on the reverse strand, counting down.
AGAAACCTGTAGCTGTATCTCAAGAACAGCACGATAAGCTCAAAGAATTCTCCATCCTACCCAACTTCATTGCTCGTGTTTGGGTTGCTATGGAATATCGGTACATTCCAGCTATCTCAAAGCTACTTTCGCTCGCCCCAAGCATTGGCGACATCAAAATGGTGAGTAAACGAAGTGCCTGCAATGATATGGATTTTCATGGTTCTAAATTTAACTTTTTAAAGTGCTGACTGAAATTTTTGCTTGATACTCCTCTCTAGGTTACAATCCGTGAAAATAGGTACCCTTTTCTTCACAAGATTGGTGCTTGGAACCGGTATTCATCTAAAACTGGAGATACTCTCGTTGAGAAATGTTGCCACTTCTTTGACTTGTTCCGTCTGATTACAGGCCAAGAGGTTTCGAAACGGGAGGTTCGAGCTATGGCACAAAGGGGGTTGAACTACCGGGATGAACTCTTATCCGTCTCTGAACATGATTGTCCGATAATTGATTCTGCTTATGTTGTCATGCCCTTCAAGGATGAGAAGGAGAGCGACGATAACACCATTCCCGAGGTCGAAGAAACAGATCCAATTCACTATTCTACACCAACTCTAGGGTGTTTGGAGTTATGCATGTTTTCTGAAGGTAGTCGTCACCAGGAAGAAATAATTGTTACTGGAACTGAGGGACGTCTAGAGGCGTATCTTCCCGAGAACAAGGTCTTCTACTTTCAAAGGCCTGACCAAACCTCGTGGAAGGACCGCAGTGTGCCCCCTCCATCAGAATCAATAAAGGAACAAATATTTGATTGTTCGGATGTAAAGGCCGTCCATGGTATTGACCAAGATTTCAAGATGCCTACACATGGTGGTTATCATTACTGTTCTACTGCTGTGGAGTGGTATAATGTTATCTCAGCCATGAAGAAATGGAAGGCGACTGGACTGTGGGAACCCCACGTTACTCTTGATGATGGTATGAGAGCTGTGCAGATAGGCCTTTCTGCAACAAAGGCAATTGTCAATAAAGAAGGCAAAGGCAATGGTGAGTGCTACACGAGGAGTCTTAGTAGCCCCATCTCGTAAAACACGAAATGTATTTCTACAAGTCAAAGCTTTGTACAGTGCATAGAAATACCGCACGTGTTGCAGAACAGATGTTTAAATAAATGATGATCTCTTAGAGAGGAAGTTTGGAGATGTTGTAATTTTTAAAGCCATTGTGTTATTTTATTTTAAATATTAGACTTTTTTCTTTCTTTCCGTTCTGCCCTGAATTCTGAAATTTTAGCTGAAGAACACCCAACAAGTTCACAAGTCAAACTTGCACCAGTGTCTAGAGATTTTTCAACATTTTCGTTTTTTCCTAGTAATTCCATTATGAAATGTCTGTCAAGTCCCCGTTCGATGGTTGGACAAGGTTGTGGCTGATGAGGATTCTCTTCCTCCCGTTCTTCCTTGCTGTTGTTGTTGGTGGTGGTGGTGGTAAGTTCCATTGGAGGTTGGGCACCTTCATCAACGATACTCAATGCTCTTTCATGAGCAGCATTATTGAGTGGCATAGAATACCATGCTCTTATTCGTCGTTCTTCCTCTGTTTCTGCAAAAGCAAGTGCCATGCTTAGTTCAAGCATACGACTACTCTCTGACTGTTCCCCATCTTTGTTGCTGGCAGTTGCAGAACTACTATTAGTACTAGTACTCTTTCCATTAAAGAAATGTCGGCTAAATCCTTCCGAAAAAAAGTCGACAGATTCGTTTTCAAGATCCAAAAGTGAATAAGATTCATGACCAAATTGTTTAGCCAAAGCCCATTTACCCTCTTTTTCCTTGGAAGAAGATTTTTTTATAGAGTCAACTATTTCTTTTGTTTCTTCTTCTTGTTGTCCTCCTAGTGCAATCGTTGTGAAGGATATTTGACCCAATTCTTCATTCAAAAGATGACTTACAGGTAATAATTCTAAGGAGGTGCGTAATAAGGTTTGTGCAGGTTTCCATGCATTGATACCCTTGGATCGAACAAATTCACCCCATATTACACTTACCCCTACAGCAAGACTATGTTCCTCTAATATGATCCACGTATGCATTGTTTTTTTACGATGGTTCCCACCAGCCACAAATCGTACATAAAATTCACAATCTGATACATCCGTATTCCCATAGAATGCTTTCTTCTTCTTCTTCTTATCGTCGTCATCGTAATCATCATCATCATCATAACCACTACCAGAACCTATAGGATGTAAATGCGTTGCCTTGCGCCAATCTACAATTCTACCATCATGATAATTATTGCCTTCAGGACAATATAGTCGTAAAGGTTTTCCAACAAGAAAATCTGGTCGCAGTTTGGGTGTAGTATCTGTCTTGGCTGTTATAGATGTTGTAGTAGTTGTTTGTGTCTGTTGTCCACCCTTTTTGTTTTTTCCCAGCATAGATGATATAAACTTTTCTGTATCAAGCATAGCGTTTTGATGTGATTCTGCAATACTCCATAATTCAGAATTTGGTATTCGTATTGTTGTTTGCTGTTTTGGTTTTTGTGGTTGTGCATTTGGTTTTTTCTCATTTGTACCTTCTTGAGTGGAATCATCGTTAGTGTCATCACCATCTTCGTCTTCGGAAGATGCTACCACTGAAAGTTCCTCAAAATTTTTGATTAATAACGATTCCACATATTCACGACTGGTAGAGTACTCAGCTCGAGCTTCTGCACCTGCTTCAAAATATTCTTCAAGTTGTCTATATGTGATCCCTACAGGATCACAATCGACACAATAAAAAGAACCCTCTGGTACATTTGTTAGTGGGGGGATACAACAACTCATATGATATTCGCGTGAACAACCCTTGCCATCACATAATAAAATAGATTCGTCTTTTAATTCTACGTTACGTGTTCCATTACAACCAGCACATGCATCCGTGATACATTTAGGTTGTTTTATACCGTACATATAAATAGGATTACGTGCTTCTAACTCTTCTAACTTTGCTTTTTTGGTGGAAGGCGAAGAAGTACCACCACTACTAGCTGTTGTTGCTGTTCGTTCTCTTAAATTTTTACATCTTCGATGAATACATGCTTCCTTACATGTATCATCGCCACCAAACTTTTTCTTTCGTATACAACAACGACATTTACCACAATCAGCTCTTTGACATGCATCACATTCACCACATCGAACCCGTGGTACACGCCGTCTTTTTGCTGTTGTACCTCCTCTTCTTGAGGATGGCGTTGTTGGTGGTGAGGAGGAGGACGGATCCTTCTTGCTGCTCATGCTCGTGATCGATTATTGGGAAAGGATATGAGATGTGGATGTGATGAATAATGGAGAGATTGTCAATGGTCGGCTTCTCTAGCCTTTTACCTCTTGTAACCAAGGAGAGGAAACAGGTAGAACTACATACTTACGCTACTGCAGTTAGTCCCAATTGACCTAGTTGTTTGACAAGACATATTATATCATATAATAATAATAATATTCTATACCTCCCCCTAGCGAGATCTAGCGTAGTGCTACCGATCTGATGATCAACTTCCAGAGGAGAGAATCTACCTCGGCGGAGGCAGAAAATTACACACATCTTAGAGATGGAGTTAATGTTTTCTCCTTCCGACACAAAACGCATCGCTAACAAGTTTTTGGATGTTCTTGGTGATGTGTCCAGCGTCAGAGCGACAGCTGTTTGATTATTGTTGATGCCATCATAATCATGGCGACAACTTCAAAGTGTGTAGAGATCAACCAAGAGATGATGGAACAACCACAACCTCAAGCATTAAAAGTTATGACCTATAATGTTCATTCATGTGTGGGTAGTGATTCAATATATTCTGTACAGCGGATAGCTGAAACATTAGGGAGTCAAAATCCTGATATAATTTGTTTACAAGAAGTTGAAGCTAACAATTCAAATCATGGTGGTAGGGAAATCAGAACACGTTTATGGTCGACCCATCATTCGTCGCATCAACCAAATGAAATAGCTTCCTATTTGAATATGGAATATTGCGTCTTTGCATCTGCTGTGAAAAGTCGTGTCGTACAAAGAAGCAAGTCGCCATTGCTCTGCTCCTCTATACTGCCACCTAAAGAACAACATGATTGCCCAAATGGTGGTGGTCTTTTTGGGAATGCTATTTTATCTAAACATAAAATTATACAAACACAGGAACATTCGTACAAACGATATAAACAAAAGACCACACGGAATATACTTGCATGTTTAGTTGAAGTACCAGCTTCTTCCGATATGACCACTGCCGCCAGCACCACCACTCCTTCATCCATGAAAGTTTGGATTGTAACAACACATTTAGGTGTTCATCCTACTGGTGCAGAACAATTTGAACAATCTAAAGAGCTTTTAAATTTTATAGCACATTTAGAAAACATTCAAATTGTGGATGACAATGGCAATAATGATAATGACAGTATTGTAGGTACAATTCTTTGTGGTGATTTTAACTCACTTCCATGGTTTAAAAGTATACAAACCATAAAATCAGCTAATCTGATGGATGCATGGGACTTCAACAACAACAACAACAATGTTCAACGAAATAGGAGAGGGTACACATTTCCAGCTGGTGGTTTGCCATTCTTGTGTTGTCGATTTTTACCATCTTTTTTCCGATTGGATTATATATTTGTCAAATCAAGTAGTAGTAAGTCAACAGCAACAACAATAACACATCACCAAGATTGGGAGGACGAAGACGATAATGATGAAGAATATAATGATCGTGACAGAATAATTCATTCAACATCAAATAATGTTTGTAATTCTATACAAGTACAACATGTATTTGTACTTGGCAAAGGTCATGGAGCTGATATACTCGCAAGTGATCATTTACCACTTTGTGCCATTTTTAGTTTACAAAGAAACAGATAAAGACAGATGCAATGTAACAGTAGCACTCTGCCCGTGCCCATCAAACTTACAATACTATTATTGAAACAAAAGACAAAGTACAATATCCTTATGTATCGTTTCGGTCTAAAATAAATTTCTAACGAACAAAAATTCCTTTGTTCCAAACATCGTATAGGAGTGCTAATCCTCCCAAGTTTTGTCCAGCAATCAACAGGGTCAGCGATGAAATAGAGAATTTCGTCGGTTGCGGTAGCTGTGTTTTCTTTGCCGTTCCTCCCCCGAAGTGCGCTGTTGATAGTTCGCATTTCGATCCTGCTTTTGTGGATGTTCCATTGTCATGTCGTTCTAAGCATTCAAATAGAACAGCACCCATACATGAAAATGCCATCACAATATTCCAGTCAGGTTCCGAAAGCCATATCACAAATGTCCATACTACCTCTGCCCACAAAACACTCGCCACGATCCATCGAGCTGCACGTTTCGTTGATGTCAACCGTACTAATGTTGTACCACGATTACATTTGGCATCTGATTCATAATCCATATATTCCATCCATAACTGTGTACGTAACACTAGAAATCCTAAATGTATCCAATACAAATTGTTGCAACCAAAGAGTCGCAAAGTTGTTGTGGAAGTGGAACCACCCATAATTGACATATCATTTGTTCCTCTTGGTGTTATTCCCAGTAACCAATGCAGGATTGGTTCACCACTTTGGGGTCCCTGTTGAAAGGATGGTGTATTTACCCAATAACTAAAGGATGTTACTATACAATAACCTGCATATACAACCAAGGTCTCAAATGGTCCATTCTTCGACATATGACCAAATACAGGAAAATTATATGATATATTAACCATCAAACCTAGGACATACCAAGTCAAGTATATCAATAGGAATATGAGCAATAACGGTAATGATACTGTTGTGTTAATTCTTTCTCCTCCCGTTATGGACGTCCATGAAAGCTTTGCTTGGTATATGCTCAAAGCAAGCAATGGTATTATTGTGAGGACTACTGCAATTTGTATAATTTGACATAATCTTGCTTTGGATAACCCATGAGATCCAAAAATCCAATTTTCTTTCTTTCGTGGATTATGTTTATCAATGTCAACATCTGCAAAATCATTCAACCCATATGTCAATAGATTAAGAGGAAAACATACGTAAAATAATCCAAACCAAAACAACCATGAATTTTGTGTTCGCGAAGAAGAAGAAATTTCGGAGAATTCATTGTTTTGTTCATTGCTGGCGGAATAGGGGGCCGTTGGAGCAAGGTATAACCATAATGATACAAGCCACCATCCAGGCCTTGAAACAATCAAAAGGTCTTGCCATATAGGGTTTTGCTTTGCTACTGGACTAATAATTCTTTGACTTGTTGGTGCACTCGTTCTAATAGTCATCGTCCGTCATGTGATGTGGTTTCGATGTGGAAGGAAACAGACAACTGTGCCTGCCAGATGTTCCTTCTCTACTAAAAAATAGATATCTAAAATGGGAAATGAGAATTCTTTTGGTCCAGACGACAGACAAGGTGTCCTTTCCCGATGCAAGATTCAAGATGGACGACGGACATACATATCACTTTACCCGTAATGTCATTACGATCTAAAGTAATGTACGTAGGACATTCGAGAGCTCAAAGCAAAAAACTAGAAAACATGTGTGTTGGTTTTCAAAAATCAATCTTACGTATGTGCCAATGTAAATAGTACATTTTACGGTTACATTATTATCTTATTTGGACAGTCTGTGATATTTCTGTATCCGTTTTGCTCAATCAACGAATCTAAGTATTTTCGGGACATATGAAAATCGTACCGTTAGTTGGTCTCATCATGATTCATGATTGGTTCATCTGCTATGTCATTTGCAACCTATTGAAAGATTCAACACGTAAAAAAGACACTTATATTTAAGTATTCCAGCTCTTCACGAAAGTTGGACGGGGACCTGACCAATGAGGTGAGTCATTTTCTCGCTGATTGAAGTACATGATAATGTATTTTTTTTTAATAGGACCTAGAGCAGAACTGACTGGGACTGACTGCGTTGGGCCACATCTCGCTCGTTCAAAGATAGAAACGGCGACTCCTCCAAGTGTGTACGTTTTTGTACGGGGGTGCAACATCGAGAGAACCTACACGATACATTGCGCTGCAACTTCACGATCTCACACGCAGTAAAAATAGATTATCGTGACAGGAAGGTACAGAAAAGGGCAAATCTTCTCCTTGTTTCTTTCATCACCATGCCGTCGGTAAGTTGAAACGATTGAAAGAAAGATTCAGAACACTGTTGGCTGAAAAAGGTTTACACGAATCATTTTTTTTTCATGAGCATCTCTCTCTTTCTTTTGTTGAGAGAGAGCGTGTGTGTGTGAGTGTTTTGTTTCTCGGTTTTTTCTTGTACAGAAAAATAAATTTTGGATATTCCGGATTCCACATGACACGTCTTTTGTATTTGGTGTATTCGCGTGAAAATCTGTAGGAAGGAATCTTCAGATATTTCCCTGGACTGATTTGAATTTTCTGCCGCTTAAGCATTACGGAAAAATTCTTCAACCTGTCGAAATGACATTGGCACTTTTGCTGATTGACTGTTGACGCTAATTTGTAAGATTATTTGTGTTATTTTCTTGTTTTGACTCCTGTTTAAACTTGTTCCATCGATGCAGAAATTTTAATGACACACCAGTCCTGGATGTGAAGTTTACCAAGAACAAAAAGGAACGAACAAAAAGTTTTTGTGGAGTTTGTTGTTTTTTCCTTTGTTTCATTTCTTTCTAGAGTGCTTTTCACGGTGCAGAAGACCGTATAAAAAGGAAAACCTGACCGTCACTCGTGATGCACTTTCGACACAGTCGTCTTTCAGTTTCCCCCTACATTGCGCATTCCGTTTATAGACAAAATGATGATAACGACGAAGAAAATCTTCTCACACCTCCTTATCGTGGTTGCTTTCATTCTCCAAAAATGAACTTTACAAAACAGGCTATGTCAGATCGCTCCTCTGAACTTGAAATATTTTCACTCTTGGGTGAGGGTTCCTTTGGTGCAGTATACAGAGCACGACATCGGGCAACTGGAGCTGTTGTTGCAGTGAAAATTATTCCCAATGCACCCAGTTTACAGGGAGATGACTCGGATAAGATCAAATCTGAAATTGATATCCTTTCTAGATGTGACTCGCCTTTTGTCGTTGGCTACTTTGAATGTTTTATCAAACCAGCAGTGAAACGTCTAGATCCAAGCGAAATGTGGATCGTTATGGAATACTGTGAAGGAGGTAGTATGTCAGATCTGATCGAAGCTGGAGGGGGTGGTTTCACCATGCCTGAGGATTGTATTAGAGCAGCATGTGCTAGCATTGTCTTGGGTCTTGAATACTTGCATGGTGTTGCGAATGTTTGTCATAGAGATATTAAATGCGGAAACGTTCTTCTAACAAACGATGGTCATGTAAAGTTGGCTGATTTTGGGGTGGCTGCTGAATTAACAAACACATTAAATAAAAGAAAAACAGTGGTGGGTAGTCCATTCTGGATGGCGCCCGAGGTCATTCGAGAATCAAACTATGATGGTCGAGCTGATGTCTGGTCGCTAGGGATTACTACAATTGAAATGGCCGAAGGTGCACCACCCCATGCAAATCTCAACCCGTTGCGGGCTATTTTTGTTATTCCTACCAAGCCCGCACCCACCTTGGCAGACCCCGATAATTGGTCACCAGAAATGCTTGATTTCGTTCGATGTTGCTGTCAAAAGGATGCCTCTCAAAGACACGATAGTGCCTTACTGAGCAGTCACCCGTTTGTGAAGCAAGAAGTTATTGCACTTCGAGCTCTCCATGCATCCGGGAATCTGTCACCTACTGCACGCTCTGGAAGAAAGGGTGACTCTCGATTAAAATACGCTACAATGATGGACTCATCTAAAAGAGCTCCCGGATTAGAACCATTGCAAAGATTTATGACAAGAATGAGACGCAAACTTGATGACGTGATGAAATTGCGAGGACAAGATAACGTGCAAGAAACTCCCGCCTCGGATGGTTACAGTGGATCGGATCCTTCTGGCCAAGACCGGGAGGCGGCTTTACAAAGCTCGAACGTGCATCAGATCCGGGATGCTTCTGATCCTGAATCTCGCAATGGGAGCAGCGAAGCTTTCATATCTCCACTCGCGGGACAGGATTTGGATGTAGGTGATTATAGAACTGTTGCAGCAGGGAGTTCTTCGCGTGGGGATCGTCATGATGGAGCATCTGCGGCGGCAAGTCATCCTCCAATGCATGCTGGCTTGCAGCAACCACAACTCAATGGAGAATCGAATGGTTATGGAAGGGAGGCAGTTTCTCATACAATACCGCCAGCAATGACAGGCGGAAAGCTCCATTTCTATCCAGATAATGAAAAATATTTGCCACCAAAACCTCTTGAGATTGACCCAGCTCTTGCGCACGACAAGCTATTTCAAGACGAACTTCAAAAACTAAGCCGTACATTCGAAACAAAGCTCGCCGCATTGCGTGCAGCACACGAAATGGCTCAAGAAAAACTAATCGCAGAGGCGACACTGCGCAACTCTATGCCACTTAATGTGAGTTCTTTAATGGAAAAAGCCGCAGAACGAAACTCAGCAGAGAAACAGTCTCGGGATGTAATAATGCAATCTGCTGGTTGCTCCTTCATGCCAGGAGTTGTTGAAAGTATCGGAAAACAACCACAAACTCCCAAATCTGCTGGTATAAAAGGTCACAAACGTCTCAGTTCTAGTCCACCGTCCAGTGTGACAAAGGGAGGAAAGAGAGAGTTTTTCGCAGATGAAGAGGTCAATTCAAAGGACACTGAATCAACAGCGTCATCACCAAATCCACACAGTCGTTCAAGGTCGGTCGGCGGGCTCCAAGTGACGGCTTAATCAAACAAGTTGCTATGTGAGATTGCGAACAACTGTTAGCATTGCAAGTTATATCTTCTACTATTTTTCCAGCAAGTTGACACTCTAGAGCAAACTTCTATGTAGCTAGACATAAATATCAAGTTGCTTTGTGAGATTGAGAACAACTGACAGCATGTAGTTATGTCTTCTACTATTTTTCTAGTAAGTTGATACGCCAGAGCAAACTTCTATGTAGCTAGACATAAATATTATCTAAGTTACATTCTTTTAACATAAGAAGAAAGCAACAAACAAGTGGATACCGAGGAATCTCGTTCTCGTCATTTTTTCATACAAAGTAAACAAATCGTTGGATGTCAAGAAAGCTGTGCAAACCCCACGCACCCAAAGAACCACCTTTGTTTGCAGATTTGTTCGAAAATTAAAAAAAATATCGTGAATGCATAGATGTTCTTTTGGACAGCAATAAAGTAACAGAAAACTTTCGAAATCTTCTTAAATTTGTTTTGAAACCGGTTTTGCGATCATAACAATACAAAGCACATTTACTTTTTATCCTCGAACATAGTGCTATCATACAAAAACATGTGAGTTCTGTTGTGGTGATTGACTCCAATTATTGGCGAGAATGGCTGTACACCTTTTTTACCGCAGAGGAAGCTGCATAAGTCTGCAACAAATGTTTGACAATTTCGTTTGAGTTCTGAGTACCTGGTATCCCGTGAAATATAGTTTACGATGTACTGCGCAATCTGAGATTTAGTCCGAAAGTGCAATCTAGCTCGATGAGAGAAAGTGTAATGTGGGTCAATGAAGCGCTTGTTGTTGCCTTCGTAGTTGGCAATATAAGCCTTCATTTCTTCCAGATTCTTGATGCCGACATCGAAGCACCTAATCTCGGCATGATCAACTAACCAAGGAGCCACCATCTCCGGTGGCATGTCACGATATAAGCTCGTTACTGGTTCATCTTTGTCATGAAACCAATTGCACTTGCCCTTGTAGCCGCCCAACCCATTCAAATACGCCCCTTCCAGTATAGTGCAATATTGTCCATGTTCCCATTCGAGAAGGGCTATGGTGTGGTATGTTAACAAGTCTTTGGGGGATTCTTTCATGACGGCGTACCGATGAGAGATCATATGCACATGAGTGCAAACATCATCGCCAACTGCTTTCACAATATTTGTTCCGTATGTCATCCTTGGCCCTTCCGGACGCTGGGTTTCATACCAAAAGGCAAATCCTGGACTGTCTTTTGACCATCCAGTGGCAGTCCAGGGAGCTCCGCGCATATCTGCCTGAATAATATGCATCTTGTTGTCATAATTTGGAAACGACGGTTCAACACCCTCGCATCCTTCCTTGTCTGCTTTCCAATAGAATTTACGAGGAACCTTGTTCTCCTTGCGTAGGGCTCTTACGCGGTCAATAACGGTAGATACTCGCACTTTATGGTCAAGTTTTTCAAGGCTTAATAATTCCAAGCAATTGAGTGCAGGCCAGCCATTAAGAATCCCATGGAAAATCCAGCGAGGTCCATTTTCTCCTTCGATTTTCGTAAGAGACGAAAGAAAATCACTAACTTTTACAAGTAAATTTCCACGGCAAGGTTTTATCTCTTTAGTCTCGGGATCAAAATCTTTCTCCCTCAATCCGGGAAGAAGACTTCCATCAGCTTGGTAACAATTATCAGGAATGATCGTAACCTTCCAAAGAAGTCCTTCTCCGGTAACTCCTGACGAGGATATTCGTTCGGAGGCTTCCGCCACCGAAAGGCGATTTCCATACGGAGAAGAAATTTCAGATGACAATGAAGAAAGACTCATTGAACTTCTGCGTCTTTCAAATGCAGCTTGGCGACGTTCCACATCAGAGGATACTTCTTTGTCAATCTCATTAGCCAAAATTTCGATTTCTCGAAATTCATTAATCAGGTCACCCAAATCATTATTTCCTTTCGAGCTTTCCGTTTGGGTTGAAAGATTTGTTGTTTCATCATCGAAATTATCGGAAAGGTCACTGCTGCGTTTCTCAAGCGAATTTTGGTCCATTTTGAAAAGGAAAAAAGATTCAATACTCGATCTGAAATTGCTGTTCTTGAAAGTAATGGATATGAGGCCGCTTGTGATGCCGGTTGTTCAATAACATATGGTTGACTCCTCCAGTGAGTATTCGGTCGGCGAGATGATAATTGATTTCCCCAACAAAATCAAAATCGCCAAATACTGACTTTCTGTAGAAAGCCTAGCTCGGATTCTGAATATCTGTCCTTTAAGCATTTCACACATATGAAAAAATACCCAATGTACTTATTAGTATTCTTTCATGTACATAGGATCATTTAGAATCAGCACGACAACTTTGGTTGGAGTGAAAAGGCGGAACTTTGATCTCATCATTGATTGAGATCAGTATTCGTTGGACTGCAATATAGTCGGCGGCACAGCGGACAGTGAAACAGAGATTCGACGATGAGAATGGAAATTGTAGACTGCCTTGGGCGTTAGTCTTCGTTCCCCGTTTTTTTAAAACATGTCAGCTTTGAGCAGTGAAGATCAATTTGTCACCTCCATATGCAACGCAGCATATCGAAGTGATGCAGCTGCAATTGCTACATATTTGGGGATCGAGAAGAATACAATCAAGAAACGTCAGGGCGACTTGGATGAATCACTTCGAACATCCTCACCAAAAGCAAATGCCTTGCATACGAATCTGTTTGAGAGTAGCAAACTGTGTTCTGATATAGACAAAGGAGGACAGCTTCTGCGAGCATTACTACTTGTTCCACCATGGTATGAAACACCCTGGAACGCGGCATTGGCTTTGGTTAGGTGCTTTCACAATCAGTCAGGGTTTCTAAAAAAGACAGGAGTATCACGGCGGCAGTTGTTGACATTTGTGACAGAAGTACAAAGTTTCCTTCAGGAATCTGCAAGAGCTTGGCTTGTCCCTGATCATACAACCACGACTTCTACTGCATCTTTACTGGTCCCTGCTTCTGCAGCAAATCGGTCATCTCTGACGCCAAGAATCATGCTAGAAAAGATTGCAAGAGTCGCACTCGATCCTGTCTTTCAGATATCCACTGCAGTTGCATCGAATGCTTCTCTGGGAACTACTGGGAAGAATAAAACAGAAAACGATCATTGGTCTCTTCCTTTTGAACTCTTACCAAGCCTTTTATCCATCTGCCGTACCTTGGAACCTGACGAAATCGCAGGTTCAACAACAACAACAACAACTAGAAGCTGGATTTCTATGCTAAATGTTATATTTGTACAAAATCAATCCAAAGAGACTACTTTGTTGGCGATTCGGAAGGATCGACTTTTGCAATGGTTGACTTTGGTGTCAGATGTTCGTTCGTACTTGCGTCGTACAGATTGGACCCGTCTTCGACGAATATTGCAAGACTTTTTCAATCAAGAGCGAATAGATCACGACAAGATTCCCCAGGATGATTTTCCAGGCTTGGTACGGTCTACAGTATCGTTTTTATCGCATGTCTGTACTCATAATGAATTCGGAGGAAGTAACGACGATGACAGTGAGGAAAATGTGGCGAATTGGGATGAATTAGTCTTGCAGGTGTTGTATTCGGCAACAACGCATACAGCTATGATATTTTCTACGGTTGAAACAGTTTTGAAATCAAGTATATCCTCTCTCTCCAACCTCGTTTTGCACCAATGGATCGATGCATTGATGCAAAGACAATCTGAAAGTGAACGACTATCCCAAATCCCTGACTGGGTCATATCCAATTTACTCCTTATGCTTTTACAGGCGGCACAACAGTCTGGGTCTCAGTTGGTGTCTGATCTTGTATCTCAAGCCTTTGGAAATGCAAAACGCGGTAATTTGGCACGACGGAGCTGGGATGTTTTGGTTTCTATGACTTTCCCTCTACCAAACGCCTCAAGCAATCACACTAATGAGATTTATCAAGTTTCCAAAGGAAAACTGAAAAATGTTGGAGATCAAATAGTAATGCTAGAAAAAGTACAGGCATATCTGGAGGACTCCTATTATGGACGAAATGGTCAATTCTTCGGACACCAGAATATTGAGATAAGTGAAATGTCGCATTGCACCAGCCTGATTTGTCAAAGCCTGTTTCTTGGTTCTACATCATCTGACGCTGCAGCCCCAGGCAAGAGGCATTACCATCGAATATTTTGTTCAGAAAGAGCACAACTCTGGTTCCATGCAGTTCAAAGTATCCTTCGAGTCTCATCTTTTGCTACTACGGGAACCAATGCGTACAATCGCTTGAATGTTCAGGATATGCTTCTCGCTGTATTGGTAATTGTTACTGTTTACATCGAAATACCGGACTCTCGTAAGACTTTGGTCCGAACAATGCTAGAACATTTCACAGCGGGTGAAAGTACATCGACTACATCTAAGGCAACCGTATTGGCAAGGCTATATTGCATAGGAATCTCAGTTATAATTCGTAGCATGGAAAGAAATTATGTCTATTGTGATAAACTGGACACGATGGATCATTTGAAACCAATTTCTGACACATATTCGAAATCGATGCCAAAAACCATCTTCCTACATCTTGCATCAGCTACAATTCATTTAACAAGTTCCCGAAGTGCCCTACTGATTTTCGCAAAAGACTGTCTCAATTCTCCTGGGATGTGGTGCGGTCTCACAGGGAATGTCAACAGAGGTGACATCGGGGGGGATGATCGAATTGAATGTACCTTGCACGCTTTATGTCTGCTACTTGCAGATTCTCCTAAAGAGCAGTCGAGTTTGTCTTCGCGAGAAATTTACTTTCACGACCGCTGTGGAAGGGAAGCATGGGCTATATTGTCAGATTTAATAATCCTCAATCGACCTTCCCTTTCGATGTCAGCTCGACGATTTATGTTCCATAGACTGCAGTCGTGCATAGAAGGAAAGGACTTTTCTAACCAAAAAATGTCACGCCTTCTAAGAACTTGCATAGTGCTTTTCCTCCAATACTGCACAAGTGATAGTAATAGTTTCTCTTTGATTTTTGAACCAGAAAAGGCTTTCGTATTTTGGAGAAAAAACAGCAGAAAGCCAAACGAATGGAGGAAACATCAAAGAGAGGATTTTGGTGCTCTACTTCGCCTAATTTTATCACTTGCAACTAACATCAAAACTTCAGCAGAATCACCGAATATGCTGTCTAGTTGTCGTGGGAGAATATTTGAGCTTCTCTCTTCAGCTAACACAAAGTCGTCACCAACAAGTTCAAAGGTTTTCGATCTTCGAACTCAAAATGATAGACGAGCAGTCAACACTTCTAGTAAAGTAGATATAGAAATTGGGGGTATCTTAACTTTGTGCATTGATGCTATAATGAGATGCCTTCTCATTTCGGAACTGCCTCATATTTCAACGTTACATGAAGCGATTGACCCTTTGGGTAAAGTCAATGGTTTGTTAGAGAAAATGCGATCCGAACTCAGACGTGTGGAGCAAGACTTATGTAATGCCGATGCAAAATACTGCGAAGGCGATATGCTGGACACGCCAGAGCTGCCAAAGTGGGTACAGTCAAAGCTACAACCATTATTGTTCCGTTGTCCGGGGAAAGTTGACCATGGGGTCCTTAATCCGGTTCTTTCCTCGCTGTCCGACGTCATGATCGCATTAGTTATTGGGCGAGACCAAACTTGCCATACAGAGAGTGTGGCGGAGGTGAGGCAGATTTTGGGGGCTTTATGCGCCCTGGTTGATTTGAAAAGAAAATATTCGAACACAAAAGCTATCACTACGGGGTCTACTGCAAGCTCCCGAGTGATTACTCGCCAAACACTTTATTTCGACCAAGACATCGTTTATGAAATTGCCCCACGATTCTTCGAAGTAGCTTCTACATCTTTCCGGGAGTTGACTGAATGCTGCACTTACGAAAGCCTCGAGGAGGTCGAAAAAATATTACAATTAGCCCTTTCACTTTGTAGCTCTATTCAATATTTTATGCAGGATAGTCCCAAGAAGATCGCCAAGATTGTCAGATCAACACAAACATTCCAAAGCCTTTGGAAATTTTATAGCACGGTTGGAGATGAGAAGTCTGCCAAATATTTCATACGATATTTAGAAGGAACATGCTTGGAAAGTACATGCGAACGTCCAAAAACCACAATGCCAGAGCCGACTTTGTTATTGGCAATAAAGTCAGATAGCGAGGTAGACAAGGCAGTTCAGCATCTTCGTTCAAAGCTGTTGATGACCATGCAGTCTACATTCCCTAGAGTTTCAGATAGCTATTCTCAACTTTCCACTGAATGCCTTCTTCCGAATTCTTCAACGTTGTCGATATCAGTAGAGAACTCAAAAGATCTCGATTTTACTTTTTGGTGTAATTGTTTGAAGACATTCTCTACCGACCTAAAGCTGGGTGTACAGGGTGACAGTGGGGGAATTACGACAACAATGTTTCAAATGTATCTAGATCTAATTGAGTTGAGTACAAAGGCTATCCTGTCAAAATGCAATGAATCAGGAGTTCAACCACCCTGTCAGGTTGAGCTTGATACTCAGCAGGCGGCCCTGCAGCTACGAGAAGTCATATGCAAGATATCTTTGAAGTCCTTGTCGATGTTGAAGAAAATGCTGATTCTGTCTTTTCATCTTTTGCCTTCAGTCCACCGCGTGCTTGCTTTGACCGATCTCTTCAATGGCACCAGAGTGGTTACGGGGCGACCTCGACCGTTTGACGAATTTGTAATCACGGTACTTGAACAATGCATCTGTATTCTTGAGCAATGGGATGGATCCGCTGTAATTCCAAGTCTTCCTGGAGCTGCAATCGCTGACGACAAGCTTACAAGAAAAGCAGGCAATGATGATGAATTTAGCCATAATTCCGACAGCATTTCCAAATCACCGTCAGGCAGGCAGATATCTGAGCAACACTTACCTTCTGTGGTCGTGATTCCAAATCAAGGATCCAATTGTATCTCGGGGGAGGAAACAGGTGAGACTTTGAATCTTGATTTAAAGTTTTCATCAGCAGATACTTTCTCTTTGGCCTACTGCTGCGCCTTACTGTCTATGGAGCATAAATGGAGAGACTCGTACCAAATTATACAAAAAATGAACAAATCATATCGAAATATTCTCGTAAATGAGGAAGACAATACAATCAGATTTTTTACAGAAAAAGTTAAGGAACTTTCTGATATAATCCGAGTTACTTGCTTACTTTTCAAGAGTTCCAAGAATAATGACCTTCGTAGAGAAGAGAAGCTCGAAAGGGGGACAATGCATGTGATTGCGCAAGGCATGAAAGTTTCCGGCAAATTGCGACTTTGTTCACTTTTAGATCGCGTTGCCGTGGTTTTGAAAAAATCGATCCAAAAATTGTCCTTGTACATTCAAAACCCAAATTCGACCTTCGACCTTGTCATTGCGGAATCGCTAACTTGTATAGTGGCGTGGCTGTGTCGAGCAGATATTGACACCGACTTTTCTTCAGGATTAAGAAGGTGGTATCAAGTCGAGCAGGCGAAGCGCCCAGAAGGAGGATTGTCGGGTGCACAAACAAAATCGGCTGTTTCTGTTGTCACGCGCCTACCAAAAGTCTTATTCCGTATTGAAGAGTTAGATTGGTCAGTGCAGAAACTTAGTGAAGTATGTTCGAAGCATTCATCAATCAAGGTATCAGACTTAGACGAATTCACCGGGAGAATTTACGATGCCTTGTCAGGTGACAAAAATGATTGGAGCTCATCTACTATGAGTAACATGATTGAACAAAAGTTAAAGATGTCTAAGTCGGTAGAGCCAGGTATTGCTTTGATTGACGCGTTTGCTGAAAGGGCCATCGAGGAAGAACCTATAAATAAACGAAAAAAGTCGTATAGAAATCGAGGGTTAGAGCAAAAGATGAGAAAAGAGCGAAGGCGGAGACTCAAACGGAGTCGAAATACAGTGGTAGATGAAATGCTCCAGCGTGATCAAGAGCAAGGACACGAGGAAGGCAACGATGCGGATGATGCCTATGTGGACCTAGAAGACTTCCTTGCAGAAGGGTGAAATAAAGCTTTACTTATTTTTGTCGTGTTAGTGATGCACGTGGTTTCATTTAATCTTGGAAATTCTTAAGAGAGTGCTTGTACTGAGTCCCATGGACAAAGGCAGAAACTTTTTCAATATTGATATCATAATTTGTATCCAACATGACAACTACAAAAGCTACTGTACACTGACGCTAGATGGATTTCATGAGGCCAAGCTCAGTTTGTTGGAAATTAGAAATCAAATTGCTACAGTTCGAACTCCATCGTAGGGTGTCTATTATGTACTTGCGTGCTTTGAGATAGTTCCGAAAAGATTCTGCCGTTCTGACTGCGAATCGCATTTCTGTGTTGAATTTTTCAGCAACGAAAGAATGGTCACGCGGACATGCAGTAAAAAAGATTTTTTACTCTGCACGAAAAAGTCTCATTTTCTGAAACGCTCGAAGATGACATTTAATCGCGGTGATTAAATTTAATTTAGGAAATTAGTTTAATTCGTAAAATGTGTTTTCAACTCATGCCCATTTTTATGTTTTGCAAATGACACTGAGTGGTCCCTGTTGTATATAAACGTAACCATCGTCAAAGTTGCTGGAGTTTATCCTTGAGATATCGGTAAAGATGTACACAGAAATCATTTGTTAATACATCTTGGAAAGAACAACAGGTAGTGCTCCTGCCTTTCCAAAAAAACGAAAAGTTCGTATGTGTAATTTCCCGGAATCGCTTTGAAGCTAAAGAATTCCTGGGTTGCTTGATGTTTTCATAAAAAGAAAGTTACGTTGAAGCTCTACGATCTGCAACCACGCTTTGATGGCGGTTTCTAAGGTTTCCACAAAATAGACTTGAATCAAATAATAGCAGGTTTGAACCTGGATTCCCTCAGGAGCAATGCTTTGACTGCGTGAAAATGATCGATGGCTTGAGAAGGCTTCTCTTGAATGCACATCATACCAATCTTTCCGTGTGATGGGAGAGAGTCTATCATGTAAAATATAGTTCCTGTAGTCGACCCTTTATTGTATTGAAGAATTGGATTTACATCTATCAAATCCATAAGGTCTTCGGGAGTAAGACTCTTAAGCGATTCATGCAAGAAAGAATCAACAGCGAAATAAGAACGTGATCTACCAAACCGATCTACAAATATACCTTCAGGTGTTAGGTATCCACCCTTAGCCACAAGTTGCAAAGTCATCATGGGATGGGTTGTGCCGAGACTTCTAAGGTTGATCTCTACGGCGACCAATTGCCAATCTTTGTGTTCATCTTCCCACGCTACAAAGTCAACACCGAACCGTTCGTTTCGAACGCCCTTGGTGGCTAGAAATCGGCCACAAGCTAAACAGTACTTTTGGAGTTTTACACGGTATTCTTCGTTTGCTGGAAATGTACAGCCGTCGAAGACCCCATTGTGTAATATTTGCTCATGAGTGGAAACGATTTCAACAGACCCATCCGGGCCAATGAGCCCCTGGGCACTTGGGGAAAGGAGATTCGAAATGACAATACGTTCCTCTACAATTGCCCCCAAATTTGGGACACAATGGAGAAATTCTTCAGGAGTTACTCCTGAACATGGCTTCAGGTCTGACATGAGAGACTTCAATAATACGGTGGGACATGAACTGTTAGGAAGGGTCCACGAGGCATTGCCATATCCTGAAACACCTTCGTTCAACTTGACCATCAAATGTTTTAGATCTGGTCTACTGTTCCGTAGTGAAACAACGCTCTCGATAATTGCTTCAACAGACTGCAGAGACTCGTGTACTCCAAAGCAGTGCGGAATATCGGCTTCCTTGAATATAATGCGACTTCCTGTCTTCGTTCCCCAAAACGAGCAAGTCGGACTACTCTGAACATTCTCAATGCCAAGCTGCATGGAGATCTGCTTCTCTGCATCTGTATGACAGTAAGAAGAAAAAATCGCTTTCTCAGGGCGGATAAGGTCTTTGATCCGCTTGATTAACCTAGGTCGCTGTAGTATCTTAATAGAGAGTGGTTCTACACTGGTGTCATAGCAACATACCATCGAAAGCCTCTGCTTCGCATCCTGTATAGAAATGTCTGTCAAGAGGCTGAGATAGTAGTCAACCACGCAGAGGGATACTGGCATCGACGTAACATAAACCACTCGGTTTTTGGGTTCATTGAGATGAAGTAAAAAACAAAGGAGTCGCTCTTCATAAAAGTTGAGACCAACAAGATGTTTGGCACATTCAGCATCAAGGGTTAGAGAGGGGATGTGAATTAAATCAACATGGGAATAGCTATTACTCAAACCACGCATAGTCGTGGAAATATTAAGCACGCGGTTTCTCCCGTTGTGTTGTTCTCGATCAAGATCTGAATCAATCGCGTATTTCGGTGAGAATGGGATCGATATCTGCATTTTGCGAAGATCAAACATCGTGCAGAGAGAATGCCCGAGAAGAAAAAATAAGTTATAAAATGAACCGTTCTTTGGTCACGATTGCGAAAGTTTATTGGATTCGGTTGAGACTTGCAATCAACAGGTAGAATAACTTTTGTAGCGACCTTTGTGACGTCTACCTTTTCGTGGTTGTTTTTTCTATTTGGTTTTTGTGGGATTGGTTTGGAGGTAAAATCTTGCGAAAAAGATCCCGTTGAAGCTCAGTCTACCACCTGTTTTTTTATTTGCAGGTACCGGAATCTAACAGTATTGGATGTACGGAGGACTATGTTAGATAGGACCC
>WKLE02005107.1:0-17515 GCA_014885115.2 Asterionellopsis glacialis | reverse complement strand
ACTCTTCTTTGTGACCGCTAAAATCAGAATTCTGTAGATTTGTACCAACACGTACATGCGGAAATTTCTACAGCAAATCACGTAGTTACAATGCCAAATCGCCAGAAAGGTACGTGTCCAAAAAAGAAAAAGACGATCACCGAAACAATAAAGAATGCTGATTGTACATTCAGTAGGGTCTATCAAGAGCAGGAAAGCAACTTGACTTTCAACTTTATCTTGTCTTTCAACCTTTCCTCTCTCTGTAAAAAAATAATCCGCCTCTTCTCAATAAGGCAGGCAGTCGCAGCAGGGGGGAGGGAGCATTGGAGATTACATTCTATTCGATTACGTATCCTTTGTTGGTGTTAGATTTCCTCATCTCCGGTGCAGACTCATTCCTGGAAGTCATCCCTTTCTCGGTGTTTATGAAGCGAACATCCATCACAACATGACTGCTCATGAAAAACAAGAAGTTGAAGCGCCCGTTCTCCCGGCCCGCTTGAGTCGCATGTCATCACTTACTTCATCGTGGTCCAATTCTGCAGGTAACGACAGTGACCACTATCGTGTTTGCAAGTTGTTGAGAGAGGCGACTTTGTATGGGGTAGTAACATGGGTATTTTTTCTCGGTATTGTTATCTATATTTCTCCACCTGAAACGTTCGAGTACATGGAAGAAACTGAGAAAAATGCAAACTTGCTTGTTTTCATTCTATTGTTTGTAACGAATGGTTCCAGACTTTTGCCATACTTTTTCCGAAATAATCCTATGCAAATCATGAACTCCGGTGTCATGCTTGGATCGTGTGCCGTCCAAGGAATAGCCCTTAGCTCGTCGGGTCTGATGATGCTCTTTCCTACTCCTGTCCTTGTAGACCAAGTAACGGGCACACGGGTTCACCTTGTACGATGGGTTGAATGGACCGTACTCTCTTTCCTCATGACATTTTTAACCGAGGGGATCGATCTTCCCAACCACAAACAGGGAGAAAAGTTAGCATGGAATCATGGGATTGCAATTGCGCTCAGCACCGTCGCAGGAATCATCTTCCCCCTTTGCCCTGATATGTATTGGTGGATGCTGACCTTTATCATTTCCTGCATCCTATTTTGTTCTATTTACATTCGCCTGTACTATCGATACGAAAGGTACAATTCAAGCGAGCAAGGAAATGGAGTGGAATCTGAAGAGGCCTACAATCGAGTACGTTTAAGTTTGCGACTTCTCCAAGTATGTTCCTTCATGTGGACAATGCTCGTTGTGGGATTCACAGTCTGTAACATTGGGGCAGTATATGCAGGAGAGGACAGCATTTTGAAGAATCCATCAAATCAGCTAGTTGTCGAAAGTTTTTTTGAAGTCGGATCCAAAATATGGTATCTCAATGTCATTATAGAAGTTCACGATCTTATCTTCGATGAAGGTGCTCGCGCACTCCGCCGTCTCCAAGAGCTAAGAGATATGATGTCGATTGTTTGGGAAGATTCGTCAGACGTGATCGCGCTCTCTATTCGAACAAACAAACGCATTATCACAATGGTTAGCCCAAAATTTCTGCTGTTGCCATTCAATAAGAACTGCGAGACGACATCTAATGGAAACGCTAATGGAAACGCTCCACCAACAGCAGATAATGCATCCGATAACCGGGCAGTACTTGTACTTGAAATGTCCGAAGAAACGACAGGACCAAACTTTTTTGAAGTAAAGGCGTACACTCTAAATTTGGATGATGTAATGGCAAAAAAGGAAGCAAATGTAGCTCAACGGGGTCAAAAGGTGAACATCGATGCACCCACTACTCTTAGCAGGAATATTCATGCGATGGTTGACCTACTTGGCAAGTCTTGGGAATGTGAAGAACGAGAGAGTCTCATCATGCATGATATGCATGGAAAAGCCACTGATGGTAAAGATTGCCAAGTTCGATGCGAAGCCAAGGTGACTCGGCTTGAAAAAGATGCAGCTGTTGTGGTTGTTCGCGATATCTCGGAACGTTTCCGCAGATTTGAAGCAGAAAAAAAGCTTGTTATTGAGGTTACTGAACGAAAGAAGGACATAGAAGCTAATAGGTTCACTCGACATGAGGTTAAGAATGGGCTTCTGGCTGCTATTGCACTAGTGGATTCCCTCCGAGAGACCGCAGAAAAGCAAGAATTTGCTGAACTAACGGGTAAAACAAAGGATGAGCTGTTGAAGATTGCAGACAAAAACAATCAAAAAATTCATCCGTCAAACTCTTCAGATGCAATCTGTGCTCTTTCGGGGGAGAATGAGACAAAGCGAAGAGCGGACGAAGGATATAGTATTCAGCCTCGTAAGAAGCATTGTAACGGATCAAACTTGTCAAACAGTATGGAGGAACTCGATTCAACACTTCGCGAAGTTCTTGACACCGTAATGGCCGAAGCAATGGCGCGTGATGTGATTCATGAAGTTTACGAACCGAAACTGGAACGAACAGATGTATACACACTCTTCAATGGAGTCCGCAGTGGAAAAGACGGAAATTTGAGACAAAGTGAGCGTTTCCCAATTGTATGTTATCCATCTCCATTGCCTCAAATTATCGTCGATCCGCAACTGCTTAGGTACGTCCACCGGAATGCTATATCAAATGCATGCAAATATGGCCGAGCTGGTGGTGTCGTTTTGACCGACATCCATTTTGATGCCGGAAAGAAAGAATTCAGGCTAGAAGTAATCAACAAGCCAGGCGAACAACATGATGAACTCGTACAGCTTGACGACGATGCTGTTGCAAGTGTATTCTCTGCTGGCACGCGTCTACACCGACAACTTTCCAGCCATACAATGTATTCCGATGAACCAGTATCGTCGCATTCTGCCGGTGATGGTGCATGGATTATGCAGAAATGTGCAAAGACTCTTGGTGGACAGTGCGATATCAGGTTTGAGGAACATCAAACGATATTTTCAATGTCGTGTCCAGCTGGTGCATTTGAGGAATTAGAAAAAAGTCATGATACATTAAGTGTTCCAAATTTTCAGATTCCACGAAACACGTGGGGTATTGCTCTAGATGATTCTGCGATACAACGTAAATTATTGGATCGCTTTCTTTCTGTGGCAAGAATTCGAAAGGATAGACGAATAGTTCTTGGAACCGACGCAAGTGAAGTCAGGGGGTTCAATGATGTCCTTAAGAAATTGTTAAAAGATAATCCTGATGACAGGTTTCTTGTCATCGTTGATGAAAACTTAGATATCGTTGAAGAAGACACATGTCACAAGACGATTTCTGGTTCACTGACCGTTGAGATGTTAAGGAAACAGCTTCATCCGGACGATGAGTCTCGTCTTTTGGCACTTGTAAGAAGCGCAAATGATTCACGTGAAGATATCACCTTATATAAAGGCAGAGCTCATGGGTTCATACCAAAAGCTCCTATTCAAAAGGATAGGGTATTGGAAATGATTGAACCATTGTGGCGGAAGAGGTTTGGCTCAAAGGACTGTTTCTCTTACGATTCAGAAGATACAGAAGGCTCAGGAACGGACATTGCTGTTGTAACATCCAGCGAAGATCTCATGCGAACAGTAGAAGTAATAGATGTGCTCTGTACACAGAGTCAACCGTCGGCTCTACCGGCTAGATGGCCTGCGATATGGGATAAATTGCATACTTTGAAAGGAGACATTAAGACTATGAAATCAAATGCTCGTGTCAAGACAATTCTAGAGGCTATCGATAATCTCAGGGGTGACAGACTGCCGGACGAGCTACTTGAGCGTTGGAAGCTCGTTCGAGCACTGATAGTCTCTATAATTTGATCCGTGCTACCCAAGTATTAGAACAAAAAGATAAAAGGCTTTACAAGAGATATAATAGGAGAATTTTTATATGTAGATCTCTCTATCGAATGTCCATAGGAAAATCCTACTTGGTTTGTTACTAATCGTGTCAGTACGGGAACGTAGTCGGGATCACTGAGCTCTGTTTTAATCCTGCGTTAGAGGAACGGCAATAGCTGAATCTTCCCGCCGTGCAAAACGCTCTCCCACACATCATCAACAGAATAAGTTCCGTTTTTGATTGGTCGGTTGTCCTCTTGTTGCTTCTTCAAAATGACAAACATTTTAAAATTATATGTTTACTTCATCTATGGTTTCAGGAACGAAAGCTTGACTAGCAACATTCCTCCCGGATTTTCATTTTCTACCATTTGGTTGTCGCTCCTTTGTTGTCACGGTTTGGATTTATCAAGCCTCTAATGATGCACCTACTGTGTTTCAGAGTACAACTCAATTTTTATAAAAGAAATTCTCTTTATTTTTGGATAACCAATGGCCGAGTGAGATATCCAAAACATAAATCGAGAAATGGAAACCTGGAGCTATAAGGAGATGCGTTTGAGTAGAAACTCGAAAAATCAAAGGCATATAGATATGCCGCATGTTGATTAAACAAAGTAGCAGATTGAAGATAACTATAATTTCTAATGCGGATAATACCTGACTAAGTTGGCCCTATATGCTACCTTGTGTATGTATAAATGTGCATATGATTTATTTATTTTGTTTTCTTTTAGTTTGATTTTTCATGTCTTGAGAAGAGTCTCTTCCTCTCCTGTCTTTTGCTTCTTGCGTTTTCTCCAAGGTGGGATTTTGTGCTCATTCTTCTCTACTCTTCCTTTTGTTTATCACTAGTGCTCATCATTAATGGTGGTAAACTTTGTCCACCAATTCGTTCCACCGTAGTAGTAGGTGCACCACGGCTTTTGTCACCCTCTATCTCCTTCTTTTGACTAATAGGTACAGCCGAAGATGTAGGTAACGGTAAATCATAATACCGATCTGTTTGAATGACAGGAATACGTGTTTCATAATTACCAAACAAGGCTGCCTTCATATCTTTTTGTTTCAAGGCTTCTTCACGCTTTTGACGTGCATCCTTTTCTTGTAATTTCGCAAGTTCAATTTTCGCTTCAAGACGTTTTTGTTCTGCCTTTTCTTCTTCTTCTTTTGTTAATGTTTCCGGCTGTGCTTTTTCAAGCTTTTGAAGATAAAACTTATCCACAAGCTATAATATATATTAATTACAGTAGTATAAAGAGAAAAAGGTATACAAGGAAAGGGAAACAAAAACAAACGCATGTGTAAGAAAGAGAGTATAGGAATGCACCGACTGTGTCATTTCACCACAAACCAATAAAACAACAAACGACCCCCGACCCCCTTCCTTCTATCTTAGTACTTACATACATCCATGGACCTAAACCAATCCATACAACAATACGGCTTGTCCATCGCAAGATGAATATCCAGGGTACAATCAAAAAGACTAATCCTAAAGCAATACATCCTGCTGTTAACCAAAAGGAATAATAACATTCCTCCCATAATACTATATTCCGCACCACACGTATAGATTCACAAAGCATGGCTAAATTTTGTTGTATAGGATACAAGAGAGGTTTCAACAACGAGAAACCACCACTTTTCATTTTAGAAGCAGGACTTGAGGCTGCTGCAGCTGCTTCGGCAGCTTCTTCTTCTGGATTCAAATCCATTTCTTGCATTAATTTTTCATATTCTTCTTGTTCCCGCATGGCTTCTTCCGCCTTGAGTTGTGCCAACTTTTGTGATTCTTCCATTCGTTTGTTCCATTGTTCTTCGTATTCCAACATGAGTTTTTCATTTTCATGTGGATCAATTGTACAAGAGGGGGTACCATCCAAGAGTAGCACCTTGACAAAATCACCAAAGGATTTAGAATGCTTGGACCACCATGGATTAATAACATTCCGGGTACGGTACTGTTGTGTTGCCAACATGAACCATGCAATACACCAAAAGAACATGCTAGGTGCATACGATGGATGTTCGACCAACCATATACCCATCAAGAAAGCTGTCATGCTATGAATCGGAATACTGATGCTATTTGAAATGGGAAACTGTTGTCCTTTCCAAAAGATCACATTGAGTATGGCATCTGTGATATAGAATTGCAATACCTGGAGAGATTTCAATTCTTCCACATAACTCTTGAGGGTATCCATGTCATATTTACGTGTATCATGTGTCCCCTGAAGAGCTTTACGCACCATACGATAATCAGCTTTATTATCGACATTGACAGATATAGTTGGTGGGATAAGATTGGATTGGACTGTACTTAACAATACAGCACGATGATCTTGGTATTCAATCTGGAGTCGTAGTTGAATCGTACCCTTGGCATTGGCTTCACGATCTTGGGGTGTCCCGACTTTGGAATTTTCGTAAATTTTGTACTCCAAATTGTAAATCGTTTGAGCGGTAAAGGTTGACAAATTGATGGTTACTTTCCCAATGACATCATGTTTGGCAAGTGGACCAGAATCACTATCAAAAATGGCAATACTGAGTGGTGACGATGTATGTTCCATACGTAAAATAAAGGCACGTTTCATCCATGGCATCCATTTGGGACTTAGACAATCATCAATGACATCTGTCTTGGCCATGCAGTCTTCGTAGACAATAGCACAAAAGGAATCGGTTTTATTCTTTTTCGACAATCCCTTATCCTTGTCGGGTAAACCTGTGCAGCCCAAGATTTCTAAATGCACCTTGCCCAAGGTACCCGACCCTATATCTAACCATTTGGTAGATGGGTTTTGGGATTGTCGCGCAATTTGGGGTTCCGTCAACCATTCCGTTTCCTCTGAATTAGACGGATCAGGACCTGGACGAATTCGGTACAAGGTTTCACCAGTGGCCTTGTCTGTTTTTTCATTCTTGGTGAATAATCCACTCTTTCGTTCCTTCTTTTCGGTGTTAAACCCACTTAGGGCCGACTTGAATCCAAACTTCTTTTGGCTTTTTGTATCAGCAGGTGCCAATACTTGTTCCAACAATTGTTCGTCTTGCTGCGTCATGACAGGACGACACGAAATGGCAATGAATCCTGCCTTTTTCTTCCCTTTCGGGGGTTGCAATTCAAATTCCATACGTTCCCCCGCCTTGGCATTGATTACTTGAGACGCTGATACTTGAACCGTACCCAGCGTATCGTTGGATCCGACGGGATCCCAATCTTTGACCTTCAAAATCATTCCATCATTCTTTTGCAAGTCTTCCAATTGTGCCCCCTCGAGACAAAACATGGAATCATGTTGAATCGTAAAGACGGGTTCTAATGTCTTCTTGACAGGTTTCGTTTCATGGACATCGACGGAACCTATTTTAATTTTCACGTACGGATCCGACGAACGTAAATCACCTTTTAGTAAATCCCAACAACTTAAAATTTCAATCAAAATTTTATTGGGTTTACTACTGTTCGAAGCGGAAGTAGTATCGTCCGACATGATGATGGTTGGATGTAGCAGCTTTTGCTTTTTCCTTACAATGCACTCTGGTTCTGCTTTGTGCTTTTCTTCTTCTATGCTTCGATCCTTTCTCTCTATTCGTTTCGTTGCTATTCTCTGCACACAAGGAAGAAAAAGATTTCCGACACTCCGTATAAATCTTGGTTCGTTCCTTCTTTCGTGGGATTGATCGTGGATACACACTACGAGTACACAGACATCATGAAATCTTGGATCTTTCGACTCCTCTCTACCCGGTACAGTATTTACGTATGTAAAGCCATATCTTTCCATTTTTTCGGATCTGTTCGTTCTTGAGCTAAAAAAATCAATTGAAGCGAACATTGCGTAACACAGATATATACCTGGTACAGGTGTACCTGGTACTTATTGCTGCTCTCAAAATTGTATCTCCCGCTATGGCGCCTAAGTAATCCTTTTACACACGTATCATAACTCTTCTTGAGTAATTATTATATTATTTTTAGAAGAAATAACCCCAAAAATGATTTCGAGCAGGAATCAACACAAAACACCAAAAAGACTGCAGGAACCGTAAATCGCCATGATTGCCGGAAAAAGTTGACACCAATATAAAGAGCCATCTCTTGCAGAACCCCAATGATAAAATTGAACTAAAGAAAAGTAGGAGATACAGTCAGTGGCTGCGAGAAACCAGATGACATGCCTTTCTGCATGATGAAGCAGGCTGCTTCAAAACAAAAAGAGAAAATAGGAAGTGTGTCTCATCCATCCTTCAAATCATGAAGTAAAAGCTTTAGTAACCCAACTATAAGTTGCAAATTAGTTAGTTGAAAAGAAAAAAGGGTGGTCATCACAGGAAGAGGAGGCTGTGGTGGTCGCAATGATGACCGCATTTACAGTGGCTGCTATTGCAAGAATGATGAAACAAATGAATAAAGAATGCACCTTAGTGTGCAACAAATACTCCTAAACATGGGTGTAGAACTTTTGTTGATGTTAATGTGTCAGGCTATGTGTTTGTTGCTGGGAGAGTGTGCTTGTGTTCCCTTCTCATTTATCCCTTAAAGATGTGGGAGGAGATACAGGACTGGTGGTGCATCTACATAGAAATATCTGATCATAGGGATGTTCTTCTTTTTGTCTCAGGTGGGCAGGCTCCTAAGTAGTTTCCATGCTGACTTCCTAAAACACCCCTAATGTTCTGTCCTTCAAAGCAGCTAATTCACGTCTTAATCCTACTCCTAATACTGCTACGTGCATGGCACGCAAATTTAAAAACTGCATTAGTAGCGATGGAAGAAAGGCCTCTTATTACTCCTGGAGTTGGATAACAATTTCAGGTAGTAGACATTGTCTCTTTATACGAAGGAGACTACATTGATACACCTGTGCACCGGGTTACCCTTTTACGGCATGATTCGGATGTCACAATGCCGATTATTTTACTAGCGCTCGGTAGTCTAATAACGGTTTAGAGTTTATTATTACACATCCTACTCCTAATACTGTTAATAGTAACTACTACCCAATTTCTGATCATATTGAAGATTGGTTCAATTAAGAGTCATCTATGAAATCCTTATTCTTCCTTAACTACCTCTTTCTGTTATTTTTAATTCTTATTTCTTTTTTTGCTCTTTTTGCTCACTTCCTCTTCTGCAAGTTCCTTTTGACATTTTTTATCTTTGCTTTGTACTCTGCAAGTGATTCTGCTGCCTATTTTTGCACTCCTTGTCTTCTTCCTTATGCTGCTTTACCATCTCATTTAAAAAATCTCCTCCTCTACCTTCCACTTCTCAAACATCTCATAGACTATGCTTTTGAATGCAACAAACTTGTTACCTCTAAGTTGATACATTGAACATTCCCTCCTTGTAGTTGGCCCTCTTTTCAAGGCTATACCTCACCCTCATACTGTTATCCACAAAAATTGACTGAAGTAGATTTTTCCTGCTTTTCCTGTGGAGACTTTAAAGATGTCACCTTATCTTTCTAGATACCCAATCCCCAATTTGGTATTAAAGGGATGAAAAATTGACACCTCATTTTACAGGGTCAAAAATCAACCAAGTCATACTCGTACCTAGTCAGTCAATGCACTGTAAATGCAAAAATTGACTGCACAGTGCATGCAAGAAGGAATCACCCAAAAACAAGGTAGGACCAAAGACCAATGAGCACACACCACACAGCAAGCACATCCACCATGATTGTGGTTGTTGTCATTCCAATGATGACAATGCTACCAATCATCACAGCCTTTTTTTTCTTGTGATGACCATCTTTTGTTTCTCAGTGACATCAATTTTATGACTGATTGTTGTATAATAGCAACTCATTTCTCACAATTTGAGTACTAAACAAATAAAAAATGGTAAGAAAATAACAAATGCAATCAATTTTCTTGCTTTTTTGTGAAGGCAACTACATTGTACAACAATTCATCTTATTTGGTTTCTCAGCACACACTATCATCTTCTTGTCTTCATGATATTTTTTCAATTGGTGAACTATTATGATTGTAATGTCAACAGCTGTAGTGACAGGAATTGATCTGCATTCTACCATAGTATGTCTGTGTGTAGAGTATGATTTCAATTAAAAAAGATATTTTTACAAGAGTGACAAGGAGCAACAATCAATCATTGGGGTCTCTCACCTGTGGAAGTTTTTGCTTCATTTACTTATTGTTTGAAAATTATTAAAGCTGATTGTTACATGTTATAAATGAAATGACGGTGTCACTGGAAATATTGGAGCTGACATGATTAGTTGAAAATAAAGTACCAAAAAGTCTATGATTTTGTATCTGCTGTCTACAAAAAATTAACAACTTACCAATGTATACTCAACAATCAAATAGTTTCAGATGATGCAGAGATTAAATTTATTCTCTAGGATTTAGTTGATTGTGGAATTTGAAGATTTAGAAAGAAGGTCCACAATAAAAATAGAAGTTAAAAGAATACCAAAAAAATATCATTTTTCAGTTTTTTACACTCTAAGTGATTCATTTAAAAATAAAATCACAAGAAACCATGTTTCAAGGCTCTTCATGAATATCACATAGGTTTGCATACTTGTCTTTTATCTTTCTATAATATATGACCAGTTGATTGTTGCTATGTCTTAGTGTCCTGTCATTCATTTTGATATCATCATTATGATGAATTTTGTTCATTTTTGACTGCTTCTACTTCAATTTTGTTTACTGTTCTTTGGGATATTGAAAATGTCCAGATAGAAGGAAAGTCTCAAAATGTATATACATAGACATATACCAGTCATTTTTGCAGTCCATAAAAAATATATATATGCCCATGGTCCATTCAGGACCAACCAGATACATAATTGTCAGGACCAGTGAAATCTCTATGCAAAAAGTGTTAACCCATAACCCAAAAAAAGATTGCATCATTTTTGGTTTTCCTAAGTAAGAAATGGCATGATGACATCATTTTTAATTCCACAGGTTCAGGCCTTTAAAACAACAATTTCACTCAACAATGCTATTCCTAATATTTTCATTTATGGCTATTTCCAATCTCCTTTTTCTCCTTGCAATCTGTATCAGCATGTTACCATTCCTGAACACTACTTTAAGAGTGGCCTAACTTGGGCTATGCCAGGAATAACTTCCTTGTCTTCTTCCCTAAGTTCTTTTGGAGTTTCTGCCAGCAAGTCAATGGTACGGTTGTAAGCTTTTTTGTCTCCTTCCTTATGATATTTCTCCTTGTTTTGCCCTATTCTCCTTCCATTTCCTCTAAAGTTTTCTTTTTTGTCATGAATAGAAATTTTATTGTTTCATAAAGAATATCCTGGGTTTTCTTTGAGCAACTTGACAAAATATCATCAGGAGGGAGAAATGTTGGTCCACTGTGAGCAATTATCCTATCACCAGTATTTGATAGTGAAATTATTAACCGTGGGGGGGGGGGTACCAGAAAAGGCAGCATCAGTTAAAAAAAAAGGTTTTAGGGCAGCCGATGAAAAACATGGAAATTGTTTCAGAAAATATGTTCAAAAATAATAATGACAGCCCGTACTTCTAGTACTGTCCACCCAACAAAGATCGAAGATGACAATGAGCCAAGGAACAGTTTAAAAATCATGAATTTTCATGAAAGACAACAATCAAACATGTAACAAAATAAATATTCAAAGTGGTGGATGCCTTGTTGATGGAAGAGATCATGTTGCAGTAAAGAAAACCACCACAAACCACTTCACAATCAACCTCGAAGCAATCTGTTGTTTTGCACAGAGAAAAATGTGAAGGTACTTTGGTTGACGACAGAATGGAAATGCCTTTTGTTGTGCAACATGACAAATATTGGTCAATGTCTACTGCACTATAATGGTTCTATTGTTGTGTTGTGAATGTGAACAAAGTTTGATGCCAGGACATCTGTTTCGACTTTCTTATGAGATGAAATCTTGCCAGCTGTCACTGTCATGGTACTAAAGTTTGTTGTGTAACAGGTATTTGCCATGCAAAAGAAACGGCGGCTTGAGATTATTTAAAAATAACGCTGTATAAATAGATCATACTTTTATATATTAATGTATACTTTTATGATAGCCTGAAAATCTAGTGACTCGAGTAGTTAATGTTCCGCAGCTCGAAAAACTTTTTTCTTGATACCATTTTGAAACATAAATGTTCTACGTGTTGTGGATAGTTACTATTGTTTTGATAATTTAAATCTATTCTGATATATTTTATCTAACATATTGTATTTTGAAGTTTCAAAACATTGACGTTCAAAAAAGTATTATGAGGGACGTAGGTTGGATTATCTTGGAGGAGAAAATGAGGGAAAAAAAATTCCTGCGCAGCGTGGACCACCCCCAAAAATTCACATTGGGTACGTGCACACATTTTACTCATTGCAGAAAAAAAAATGAAATGGGTCAGAAGATGAGTACTCATTCCAGTAGGCACGACTCTATTCCTAGACAGCTCTAACAGTACCGTAAAAACAATAGATATTTTCCTCTTCGGAGATCAATCCAGAAGATTGATACTTGATTCTATATTCAGTCTCGATCAATTTCGAGTACTGAATCTTTCAAAACTTTTGTTCTACTTCCTTCTGACCGAAAGCGACTCTCATCTCTCATTGTTACTACCCTTCGCCTTCAAACAATATATTATGGGGAAAGGTCGCGCATATTGTGCTTCGATAGAAGTATTGTTAAGGCAATTTCGGGGAAACAAGCTTTTACTCCTTTGTCTCTGTGCCCTTTGTGCCATCATTTGGATCAGCGATAGAAGTCCTCGGCTTCAGGATAAGGAGTTTATTAAAAGTAGCGACACATATCTCCGCCGAGAGCAAGCTACTACTGATACAAATACCGACAACAGGAGGACGATCACCAAAGACGACAAGAAGGAGAAAGAGGAAGATGATGTCCGTCCTTTTGGACCGGCCTTTGGACAGCAACTTTCCCTTGACTTGTCCGGAGCGTCATCAAAGCTTTTGAATTCTTCTGAAGATATGGAAAATGCAACCAAGAAGATTGCGGACAGGGCTGACATTAAGACAATTGGCATCAGTAGCTCCAAGATCTTTCGAGCTCAAGGAGTAAGTGTTATAGCTTTGCTTGAAGATGGACACATCATCGTCCAAACTTGGCCTGAGCATGGTAAGGCACTTATTGATGTGATTGCCCGTGACATCAGGATCAACTTCAAAGAAATTCTTCAAGTATTTGCAGAAGAGTATGGAGGAGACTTATCAAAGTCAGTTTTTTCCATCAAACCAAGAGGGGATTATAACCATCTTGATCAAGGAGGAAGTAACGAAGGAATCAGCAGCAAAAGTAGCGAAAATGAAGACAAACATAGTAAGTACAGCCAATCGCCATCCAAAGGTAATACTAAAGATCATAAGAACCAGAAACTTCTCAAGAACCAATTTGAACCGTTTGAAATTATGGGACAACACACTTTCAAACAACTTATCTTAGAAAAACAATCTCCTTACCACAATGTTGCCATCTACGATCACCAGCCTACCACTGACTACGGCTTCAATACTTTGACTCCGACAAGAAGCCTCTTCTTAAATGGAATTATACAGTCAAATGTGGACGACGAAGCGAAGTACCATGAGTCTTTGGTTCATCCTGCATTTGTTGCATCATCAACTCCTGTTCAACGAGTCTTACTTGTTGGAGGAGGAGAGGGTGGTACATTACGAGAGGTTTTGAAGTGGAACAGTGTAGAAAAAGTCACAATTGTGGATTTAGATGCAGATATTATCAGTGTTAGTCGGGACCACCTTCCTGGTTATAGCAAATGTACAGGTTTTGGGACCGACAGTTGCTTTGACGACCCTCGTGTGGAAATCTTTACAGAAGACTTTATCAAATGGTTTGAGAAGAACGTTGGTAGTGATATTTGCACAGAAGCATTAAGGGAGGAGAAAGATCTGTATGATGTTGTGGTCGTCGACTTGCTCGATATGGCAGAACTTCCCAAGGATAAAAAGTGGGAAAAATATGTATACTCTGAATCGTTTTTCAGCCGCCTTTCGTGTTCCTTGAACCAATTTGGTGTTCTTGTTGCCAATTTTGGAAAAGCTCCATCCTTCAATGGAAACAAAGTGACGAAAAAGCAGGATGTTGACATGTATCAGAGAAAAATCAAAAAAATTCAGACCATGTCTGCTTTCTTCAGACATTCCCGTGTTTATGATGCATACATTGACTCTGTCCATGCTCCTTTGGCGTTTGCTATTGGGATTGTTCCAGACAATCCTTGGAGTGAGGATAGTGAAAGTTTGTCAGATGATATGGAAGTCGTGAAAGAGCTTATCGACCATGGCAATGTTGGGATCAATGACTTTGAAGGTACTCCTGCTAGAGTCAATCTCAAGTTAAGAAGAGGATTAAATAAAGCCGCTTATCCGCTTGCCTTTTATGACGGCGCAGTCCAGCATGGCTTTCAACACCCAACGGCTGATTGGGTGGGCATTTACTGTCTTAATCCTAAACACAAACGAATCTGTGGTATCCCCAAGGATGTGTTCACAGAAGATTACGAGGAAGAATGGTTTGAACCGCACCTTAATACAAAAGCAGATAAAAGATCGGGTTTCATTGCCAAGAGAGATATTAAGAAGGGCCATGTGACTGGAATGTGGGATGCTGCAACAGCGTGAGTGTTCTATCGATGCTGCACTTGTTTTTTCTTAGAACTGCGTGTTTCTCTGGAGGTTTGGTATGCCAACTAAACCTCACCTCCTATTTCTTTCACATATCACTGTAATCGTATTTTTTCGAGAATAGAATGCGCATACCCGGTACAGACCTCGAGAGGTTAAAAAGTTTTGTTGATGGGCAAAGTGACAAATACAAGGAGCTATATAACTTTTTGTACATCTATGGTCATGACGGAGGTCAAGGGGCGACTGGTTCTGAATTTTACTGTAGTTTCTTATCACTCCACACCTTTGCCAATCACGATTGCAATCATAATCCGAACTTTCGTGACATGTATTCTGCAATGTCGTGGTCTCAGGAGTTGTGGGATCAATGGAATCCTGTCTCGGCGCGAATCATGAAAGAGTTAGACCATGCTACCATTGCATCTCGTGATGTGAAGAAAGGAGAAATGATCACAGACGATTATTCTCATTGGGATGGCTTTGCCCATGCCAAGGGAGACCAACTTAATGTCCATGCTCAATTAAAAGAATGGTGCGGCGAAGACTACAAACCCTGGGCAGACGCCAAGGACTAGACATAGTTCTATGTGTTGTAGACCATTACTTAGTTTTTTTAACAAGGATGGTGGGAGACAAGTATACTGTATTGAAATTTGTGTCTGATACAGATAGTGTTCGGTTTTGCTCACCATTTTAGATTGTTGTTCCTCGGTATAAAACGTTCTTGAGTTTCTTTACTCCACCATGGTAATATCTTTTTTATCAAGGTTGCTTGTGTAGAAACCAATTGAAACTTGTTCCCTTTGTCTTCTGCTGGAATTTCTTCCAAAGGCTTAGTGAAATTGGTACATATACAAAGAACGACATAAAAAACGATTCAGTAGGTGTTAAAACTTTAAATATTCTATGTGTATGTAGTGTTATTTGGTATTATGCAAAAATCATCGTGAGTCTATTCCACACAAAGTTCAGTCCGGTTGCTTACTTGGCAAGCTTCTTGGCCTCAACAATAGCATCGGCCTCCAAGTAGGCACGTTCGTACGACTCAGGGAACCACTTCATGCTTGTGTTTCCAACCATGATATCAACAGTCTTCTTGACTCGCCAGAAAACATTTTGTTTGATGTATGGAACACCATGTTTCTTGCAAATTTCACGGACCATGGGGGCTGACTTTTGGTAGCTCAACATGGAAAGGTTAGGCCACAAGTGATGTTCAATTTGGTAGTTGAGCCATCCATGCATGAAGTCGACAAGATCGGTACCCATGTCGAAGTCGACAGAAGCCAATACTTGACGAAGGTAGAAGGATCCAGAGAAAGGACGGCACCCATCACGGAAACGGTACATGTCATCACCGGCGTGGTTTGTCACGACAGCGACAAATCCGTGGAAGTTGGTAAGGAACTCAGCAAGGACTAAGTTCTTAAGGGCACTCATGTACATGGCAGCACCGTCCATTTCCAATGCATTTCCAATTACAAAAAGTGGTAGTGGCAAGAGGATGAATCGAATGATGAAGTAGGGAGCAAGGACGACAGCGAACAATTCGGTGGCAGAGTAGAAAGGGTTAAGTCCCATGATGATTGACTTGAGGGTGACAGCTTCTTCAGGCTTGACTCTTTTGGGGAGCGGCTTCCCCTCACGACGGAGCTTGGCGAGTTTCAACTCCTTGTATGTGTTGGGTGAGTAGTAAAACCATTTCCATGTTACCATGGCCACGAAGACATTGAGGTACTTGAAAATCAATGGTGCACTGGAGTTTCTCACATCTGCTAGATTCTGTTCGACAAGATCAGGATCATGGATTTCACTAAGATTGTAATGATGACGATTATTATGCTCCACATTCCAGGCCTCAGGCATCATCCAGTCGAGCCAATCGCATATACGTCTCCAAAGTGAACCAACCGCAAATTTGAAACGGTTCCATCGTCCCTTGTTGGGATGACATTTATCATATCCACCATGGCATGTGTGATGGGCGATCATGGTCCAACGAGCGAATGTCCATGTGGACAACATGAAGATGGAGAAGATGTTTACCCCAAATCCCATGGTAAGAATACCAGCAGCAGCACACATGTTGCTCCAACCTACAATTTTGTTCAAATGACGAACATCATCTTCTCCCTGTTGAGCTTCTAGCTTATCGCCTAGTGCCTTAATATCAGCACGGAAAGCATTGATGTCGAACGTCTTGATCCATTCTTCACCCTCCTTCAGCTCAGAGGTCTTGGTCTTTTGAGATGTTGAGCGGCACATGATACTTCTGTGTTATTTTAGTTGAACAGATGTTTATGTTTAAAAGAAGCAAACCACAGAACACTGAGCACAAAAGGGTGAACCACAAATTGCGTCAGAAAAGGTGGAGAAGAGAAATGTTTGTTTGTGACTACGTGGCAGAGAAATATCCTTTACGTAGGATGTGCTATATCATACAGCAGTTAGTAGCCTACCAGGTAAGGGCAGGGAGCTACGTTGTTCGACATGACCACCCCGTATTTAATCTACCTATCTCTCTACGACGAGTACCGGATCTTGTTACTTACTAGTAACTAGGACTACGAATTACATGTACCAGGTACCTGGTATTATACCAGCTACTATAGCAATTCACATATGGGGCGACAGATTTGTCCCAATGACATACTCCGAATGATGACGGATCTTCCCTCGCCCGCAAAAGTCACAGCTCCCGCCCCTGCTCAAGATTTGAGCTAGTGGGGAGGCAGTAGGTTTCTCCCGTAGATTCTGCGAGACAACAATTTTCGTTTATTCCAAGTGGGTAATTTGTTCTGGCCGTCGACCATACCCAATCGAATTTTTTGTGCTTCAATAGAATCTACGTGAGAAACCTACTGCCTCCCTAGAGTTCAGCGAATCTTGAGCAAGGGAGCTGTTTTTGCGGGCGAGGGAAGATTTTTTCGCAATTCGTATTATTTTATAATTCCCAACGTCACATAAAGTTTTTAAGGTAGTCGTACACGCACTGGCCGGCCTTTTTTCTTCTACAGAGCTTCTACGTATTTAGTATCAAACAATAAGTAGTG
>WKLE02005094.1:0-18457 GCA_014885115.2 Asterionellopsis glacialis | reverse complement strand
TCTACTGAGTCTACGGAATATTAGCGTATGTACATTTGAACGGGTTTCTGGTAGAAAGAAACTGATTTGCCACGAAAGGTATGTATTTTCCAACGAAAAGGTACTGGTACATTTAACTGCTAGCCTGTTCTGTAAGGTTGGTCATATCAAATACCATTTAAGTCATTTTTTTTGTAGGCCAATCGCTACTATTTCAACATCTAATGCCTGATAATGCCACCAGATCGATACCCAGGTACGGGCAGGACCTCACGAGGTGCGATACGATTAGGACCTACCCAGGTTAATCTAGAGGTCCAACAGCTTGAAAGGTACTCGTAACAGGCACCCTGTCGACCGCGACAATCAAAAGAGTGACAGAACAAGCACAACTATACGCATCTTACCATCTTTCAAGCTCAATTACAAACGGAATCACTACTACTATTTGACAGGACTAATCTCTGAGATTATGATGTTCGTATCCTCTTCTACTGTTAGCTTTTTTGGCTGTTCCGCTATTATACTTCAGCTTCTCCTATCTACTACAAACACAGCTGTAACAGCTAATGATAATGGTCTTGCCATGACACCACCCTTAGGATGGAGATCTTGGAATTTGTTTGGAGCTGATGTAAATCAATATCTTATTGAAAGTATTATGGATGGTATGGTGAAGCGTACTCGTCGCGATCATCTTGGACAATTAACATCACTTTGTGATCTTGGATACTGGTAAGTCGTAGTATACCCCTAGAGTGTAAGCTCGTTGTTATATTGTGGT
Organism: Asterionellopsis glacialis; assembly: GCA_014885115.2. Taxonomy (NCBI): domain Eukaryota; phylum Bacillariophyta; class Plagiogrammaphyceae; order Rhaphoneidales; family Asterionellopsidaceae; genus Asterionellopsis; species Asterionellopsis glacialis. Next base: position 17,694 of record WKLE02005094.1, on the reverse strand, counting down.
AGCAGATTTATGGTAAAAAAGAATGGTGGCGCATTGAATAAGAGATCAATCTAGCAAAGCTGACACATGCTTCTTCTTCCATTTTTCTTTTGTTCAGTGATGTAGGACTTGATGATGGTTGGCAATATTGTGATCATCCATCTGTAGCACCTGGTATGCATTATCATGACAAAAATGGCAGACCGATAATTAATTCGACACGTTTCCCAGATTTTAAGAAAATGACAGACCATGCCCATTCTCTAAATTTAACATCCGGTTGGTATGGAAATAATTGCATTTGTCATGACAATTGTCAATCAGAAGAAGAATGTTATGCACAAATGGAGGGTGATGTTCAAGCTTTACTGTATTTTAACTTTGATTCGTGGAAGTTAGATGGGTGTGGGTCTCAAAATGACCTAGTAACGTTTAATCGCATGATAAAAGAAATGTCGCCTAATAAACCTATTCTTGTAGAGAATTGTCATGGACAATCCCAGGACTTCAAACCTGATCGAAATTTACCACCCGCTCTTGGATGCCCGTACAACATGTACAGGACAAGTAAAGATATTCGATCTACGTATGCATCTATCTTACACAATTTGGCAAGTGTGGACGACTACTATAGAAGAAACGAAAGTTACCCAGGTTGTTGGGCTTTCCCCGATATGCTCATAATAGGAGTTATGGAGGATGCTTCTCCACAAGAAACAAGATCTCACTTTGGTGCATGGGCTATCGTTTCATCGCCCCTTATCCTTAGTCATGATGTCAACGATGATGATGCTACTGACAGAATTTGGGATGTCATTTCGAATAGAGAAGCCATTGCTGTTAATCAAGCCTACGTTGGAGATTCTGGAGGGCTTTATGCTTGGTCGAAAAAAACTGTAGATCATGTACAAGAATTCAAGAGTCGCCCTGATGATGTGGTTACTGTTCCTGCTCGTCAGTACTTTTCCAAGAAAATCGGTGGAGGGAAAGTTGCTGTCTTGCTCATGAATTGTATAGACGATGGGGCAACAATGACAGCTATATTTGGTGACATTCCGGGACTAAAGTGCTCCAAGCATGATTGTCAATACCACGTGAGAGATGTATGGAATCACAGAGATGTTGGTGTCTTTCAAGACAGGTATTCTACTCCTGTAGATGGACGTGATTCTGCATTCCTTATACTGGATTACGTAGAGCGAACCGGTTGAAAGGGATAGTTCAACAGTTATTGTATATTTTCGAAAATCTTGTGTAAATCAATTGGAATAGGTGGATACTATGTTATGGACAAAAAACGCACGAATGCTAAAGAACAACCGAAAAAATCAAGCGCAAACTGAAACGACTAATGATTTAAATTTCACACCGAGAGTGTATCGTTATGAACACCTCCATGTATGTTAGCAACAATAGACTTACAAATTAGAAATGTATTTGTATTTTTCCAACATACCGTAGAGGAATTGTCCGACCTTTACACTCGGTGCGTCGCCTTTTCTTCATGCAATTGTTTTCTATTTATATGAATATAGGTTTAAAGTATTTAGTGAAAAGAGAGTATTCATACTGACGTAACTTTTCCATTCCATGGTGTTTTTAAAAAAAATCTTTGGCAAACCCACAATTACCAGAGTTGTTCCATTGCACATGCTAACGTTATGAGGCGTGCAATGCAGGGCGTACATTAGGTTTAAGTGATACAATATGATTCGTGAGTTGTATAATTACAATCCTAGAAAGCAGGCTCGTAGAGTTTTGAACTAGAATCAGTAAACGCAGAACTCTTACACAAGAAAGACTTTTTTGCTTTTTGAGTGCTGTAACATGTATTTCATTTAATTAGTTATTTTGTAGGGGGACGCGAAAGAAAGTCTCATCTTGTGGTGTTGGTGTGACTCTCTCTGCTACTGTCTGTCTGCAAAAAAGAGCTTTGACTGGTGTAACTAATCTAATACAATAGTGGCATCATTGCAATCATAATACTCACAGCCACAATGTCATAACGTACTGTTGTCGCACTACGTGTACCACCACTAGCACCACCAGCACTACCAGGGGCGGGGAATGGACCTTTTGGGTCCCATAAGGAAGGTGCCGCTGTTCTTTGTGTGCCTGATTCAATGGGTGCAGGCGTATCCACTTGAACAGGAGACGGAGTTGAAGGGGAAGGTGTTGCTGCTTTGGATGGAGGTAAAGTTGGTAATGGTGTAGTAGATGGTGGTGGCAGTACTGGAGGAGTGGTTGATGGTGGTGATGGAGGCGTAGAAGATGGTGATGATGGAGACGTAGCAGATGGTGGTGGAGTACTAGCTATTGTTGGTTTTGGTGTGGTAACGACAGGTGCAGGTGTGACAGGTGCAGGGGTAACAGGTGCAGGTGTGACAGGTGCAGGGGTAACAGGTGCAGGTGTGACAGGTGCAGGTGTGACAGGCGCAGGTGTAACAGGCGCAGGCGTAGCATCAACGGGAGGTAATGTTGTAGGTGCAGCTGTAGTTGGTGCTGGTGTTTCTGGTACAAATGGATTACGATATTTGGGAGGAATCAATACACGATCCATTTGATGCATAACACCATTGGATGCAAATATATTCCCATCCACTACAGTGGAGGGTAAGTTTCCAGCATCACTGGCATCATTCACTGCAATTGTATTGCCACCATTGGTCAAGGTCATGGTCAAATTATCACCTAAACTTGTGGTAAAGGTGTAGACATCTTCTGTACGTCCGTAGGATCGAATGTTAATGTCAGGTACCGTATGGTATTCCAGAAATTCAACTAATACATCTTGTTTGGATGGATCCACAATGTCTTTATAATAACCCGGATATTCGCTTTGCATAGCAATCAGTGCTTCATTTGTTGGCCAAAAAAGCTATGGGTGTCATTGTTGTTGTTTGTTGTGATGGAATTTTGTATGGCAATAACATTGGAAATGTGTGAGAGTCTTGATTCAAAAATAAAAAGAAAGAGAGAGCAACATTCACGACATTCTCCCTTGCATCATACTAAAGCACAATTCAATCAAATGACACAAAACATACCGTAAGTGGTCCATCGCCATTCACGGTGGGTTTAAAAGCTGCAGTGTCAATTAATGTACGGAACAATGTGAAATCCAATAGTTCATACATGGTCTTTCTCATAGTTTTTGGGAGCAACACGTCATTCATGACTTGAACGAATCCATTACGCAAATCGATATCCGATACCAAGGGTTGTTTCCCATCAAATGTGGGTCCAGGTGGATCATTGTAAATATTGAATTTAACGCCATTTAAATTTTGAAATTCAATAGGGTACAAAGCCTCCTGTGGCGGGAAGGATGCTTCTCTGTAGACACCCTGTGCCATGTGATTCTTTAACAAGTACCCACCATGATCCGCCCATGCATCTAAATCTATAATTATTTTTTTGATAAAGGGTTCCTTTAAAAATGCTTCTTGTGTGGGTGCCAACAATGTGATGGGAGGTTTATTTTTATTGTTAAAGTCAAACGATACAATATCTTTGACTGTAGAGATGACCATGGAACAACACACAGATTTATTCTACCATGCTTAGTATAGTCCAAACGTAGTTACAAACACACACGGAAACGACACACATGCAAACGTACCTTCATTAATTTGTACAAAGAAGCATAAATAGACAAATGGTCCTAAACATGCAAAGTCTTCAATGTCTGGAACAATAAGAAAGAATCGATCTAACGTATGCATGATACCATTCGATGCCACAGTCGTATTGAGTTGTGTGATGGGCACCTTGTTGGCAGTCAATGCTGTGGCGTTCGAGTCTACTGGTTCAACGACAATTTCGACGTTATAAAGTTGTGGTATATTCATGGTGGGGACATATGTTCCCAAGAATGATTCCTTTGGTTGTACAATTGCAGGTTGCACGTTTCCATCGATAATGTGAAGTAATAATAACTCTTGTAACAATGCTGGATCTCCCCTTATCAATGACCTTACCAAGGTATCGCCATCGGCGCCCAATTGCTTACCAGAATTCTCCACAGCTTGATTATCAGGTGCCAGCAACGTGTACAAGTCACCACGGTCATTGGTAGTTGTCGGTTTGGTTGTGTTTAACATATTCAAAACAAATGGTACCTTATTTACCAAACGTGCAAATTGAGAATAATTTGCATTTTGGTTTAATGCTTCATACAAAGTGGGTTGAGCTGAAACGAACAAACGTGATGATGATGATGGCATCGTCACGAGAAGAACGGCAAACGCAACCACATGGTTGAACACCATAGCACCCAGTCCAAGTCGACGTTGTTGACGCATTGTTAGATTACTATCGTGCTGTATGGCTTATTTATTATTGATTGTCTCTGAAGATTCTCTTGCCAATGCAAACGTCAACAAAAAGAGATTCAAAGATGATCTTTTCTTTGGATGCACGTAGGCTTGACGTTTGAAATGGTCTACGCCCTGGAGTGTACTCGTACCGAAGATAGCTCAGTGATTGGAGAACACAATCACAATCGATCGGAAAGGATGGACGGTATAAGTAATAAGTGAGTACGCACTAGTGTAGATAGACAGAGCTTTGTGAACTGTTGATTGGAGGTGTTTCTAATAAAAAGAGATGATGATCATGGATCATGGATCATTGATCATGGATCATGAAAATGCTGATGCGATTGGAAGAAAGGCGGGTATATGAGAGCTATGAGACATAGGCTCTTTCATCAGTCAGTTGTTGGTTCCGATTTCTCTTGCATACAGGTATACTCCGCATTGGATTGAAAAAATAAAACGTCTAGGGTACTTTATATCTAGTATATAAAGTAATCGTATGCAAAATATACAGAGATACCAATTATCGAGATAACTTACGATAATCATGAAAAACATATTTCTCCGGGTTCTCTGGTAAGTTTTGAATCTTTTTTTAGTATTTAATTTTTTTATTATACTTCATGTCTATCTATCTCATTCGTCCTCACTTACTTATTGGCTTCTCTACAAAGAGTTATCTGCTTGTTGTCAATGTTCACGTCAGAGTCGTAATTTATAGAATACTAATCCATTAAGGCGATCAATGGTATCCTGTTTTCTTTAGAGTAGTAGACCCTTCCTGATGCAAATGAGTATCAATCCATCAAAGGCATCAGTTGAAAGTGCGGATGCACCTATTCCATTCCAGTAGCCTGCCTTCACGTATTCTGAAAACTATTTATCATTTTACACTTGATGCTGTATTGCTGCAGTACCAATATCGTGATACCATCATGTTGAACCAAGAGGGTACTAAGTATAATCCTAGTATCCCAATGGTCCAAAGCAGACAGGAGGAGAGGGATAAAAAATGTATATACCTGGACTGACCCCTTTCCTATCTTGAATTCACCTTCATGGGCGAGCAGCATTGTTAGCAACAGGGCTACTACTAGAAGGAAACTCACAAAAAGCGATAATTGGTATTGTTGCTGCTGTAATGATATTGTAGAGTCATCTAATAGAAGTAAACTATTGAATAATTTTACAAACGCGTTGTTTTTGGTTGTCATCAATGACTAGTAAATGCTGAGGATCCATTGCCATCATTGTGAGTGTATTGGTGGTATTCTAACTTTTGTTTCAGCTTTAAATAATGCGGATCCTAGATTATTTAAATCACAAGATACGATTTTGCAAGACTTTTTAATCTGGGTATCTGGTGCCTTCTTTATACACGTGAAGAAAGTCTTGGTACTACACCAATCATTTGTTATCGTTGACTATACATTTCATCGTAACATGTCTGGTATGATCCAGAGGTGACATTTTTGAGCCAATCTGTGTTGCCAAGGTACCAATCGATGGTAATGGCTAATCCTTCTTCAAAAGTTACACTTGGAGACCAACCGAGCTCTTTGTTGATTTTCGTCGCATCAATCGCATAGCGCCGGTCATGACCGGGGCGGTCCTTCACATAGGTGATAAGCTTTTCACTGCTCCCCTTTTCACGACCCAATTTTTCATCCATCTGGATGCATAATACTTTGATTAAATCCAAATTGGTCCATTCGTTGAAGCCTCCTATATTGTAGGTCTCCCCATTCTTACCTTCATGGTACACCAGGTCAATAGCACGAGCGTGATCGACTACATACAACCAATCACGGGTATACTGACCGTCGCCATACACAGGCAATGGTTTTTCTTCTACGATGTTATTGATGAAGAGTGGAATGAGTTTTTCAGGGAATTGGTTCGGGCCATAATTATTGGAACAATTGGAAACCACATACGGAATGCCGTAAGTCTCACCATAGGCACGCACGAAATGATCGCTCGAAGCTTTGGAGGCACTGTACGGACTGTTCGGGTCGTAGGCATTGCTCTCTTGAAAGAGCCCTTCTTTGCCTAACGTACCATAGACTTCGTCTGTTGAAATGTGGTAAAAGCGTTTGCCAGTAAAATCGGAATGGATACGTTTGAAACTGTTAAGTAGATTCACCGTACCGAAAATGTTCGTGCGTACAAAGGCTAATGGATCTTCAATGGAACGATCTACGTGGCTTTCTGCAGCTAAATGAATAACGCCTTCCGGTTGGTATTTGTCGAACAATAAATCTACTGCAGCGGCATCCACAATATCAACTTTTTCAAATTGGTAATTGGGTAATTCTTCAACGTCGCTGAGGTTTTCCAAATTGCCGGCGTAGGTCAACGTATCTACGTTCACAATCTGGTAATTTGGATACTTCTGCAAAAGCAATCGAACGACATGAGAGCCTATGAATCCGGCGCCACCAGTGATAAATATCGTTTTGTCCGTCATGGACTGCACATTAATTGCCGAAAAAAAAAATGCTGCTTCCGCGGTAATTCAATGCGATCGTATTTTTTGACACACTTTTGATATCTTTGGTATCTTCGATATATGCCTGGTACATCTGGTAGTATTTAATACCGGTAGGTCCTATTTTCAAAAACATACAATTGAGAATCATCATCAGAATCGAATCAAAAGAAAAATCAAAAACCACAACATAGGGAAATATCCTATCGTCTGTCCTTCCATCTACAGTATCCTTTCGTCAATTCGCCTCTCAAAGCGTCCAGCCAGCGCAAACTCTCTGTAAAGCTACTGGTACTGACTATGGTCAAATTTTCAGACCACCTCAGTGGCCCTAAAATCGACAAAAAATGATCGACAAGAAGAAAAGAACAGGACTTCAAGAACAGCTCAACCATAAAAAAAGATTTCGCAAATGTCAATGCAAGAGCAGATCCTGAATGAATAAGTGCACACCTGGGTATAGCAGTATCATAAAAGAACAATAACTACGAAACAACGAACATTAACACAGAAATGAATTATTGGAGGATCAGATTTTCGTTGGCTCTATTCGCAGTGAATTTCTTGTTTATGAATTCCGTGGCTGTCGCGCTTGCCGCTTCGTTGGCACCAAGAACTGTGGTAGTCACCGGGGCAACAGGCAAGGTTGGATCTCGTCTTGTCCAACAACTTTTGGAGGATAATGATGATTCTGAAACAGAAACAGTAACGAATGTTATAGCGCTCGTTCGAAACGCTACCAAGGCAGCGTCCATGTTGGACGCGTCGTCGGCTAGTAATAATCATTTGAAAATTATTGAGACCAATTTTGACAGTCCGACGGAACTGGAAAAGTCAATCATCAACAACACCCACGAAAAGCCATTTGGATTATTTTTAGCCTGTGGAAACGTTCCTAATCAAGAACAATTGGAAATCAATGTAGCACAAGCAGCAGCACCCCATGCATCATTCTGTGTCAAACTGTCAACCGCGCAACCTTTGGTGGAAGAATCGATTGGACATGGCGCAATACACCGCAGCATTGAAAAACAAGTTTCTAATTTGTTTGACAAGGGACGATACTGTTTTCTACGACCGCACATGTTCTTCCAAATGCTGGATTCGACATTGGCAGGACCACTCTTGGGAGTATCTCTACGTGATTCAAATACTTGTCAACACGTATTTGCCAATGCCGAAATTGCGGTGATCGATTGTCAGGATGTCGCCGCTTGTGCCAAGGCCATTTTGTTTTCAGAAAATCCAGTATCAGAACATGGAACTAAAATTTATGAATTGACTGGACCCAAACAAGCAAGTCTGTCTAAAACATTTTCTAAAGTACTGAATTTGCTTCGACCGTCCAATGGTCCTGTCTCAATCACTCCCTGTTCCATAGAGGAGACAGTAGTATCCGCAGGGATGCCTGCATCTGTTGCGGAAAAACTTGCACCTTTTATGAATAATCTTGCTTCGTACAAAACTGTCACCAAGGACGTGGAACAATTGACAGGACAGCCACCCAAATCCATTGCCGAGTCGATTTTACAAAATCCCCGGTCCTTTCTTCCTCGTACCTTTCGTCGTGTTGTGGCGACTAGCAAATCAACCTCCTTTCGAGAGGCTGCCAAAATCGTTGATGTTTCACTGGATGATGAGTTCAATAAGTTAGAAGACGATGAGTTGTTGGTCAAAGTCCTAGTGGCAGGAGTCAATGGGGGTGCAGATACCTTTTCCGTCACTCGAGCTTCGGAGGACGAACAAGATTTCCCACTTGGAAACGAAGGTACCGGAACCGTGGTTGCCTGTGGAAAAGATACAACTTCTTTTCAACCTGGAGATATGGCAGTATTTGTAGGAAGAGGTGCCTATGGAGAATATGCGAGAGTGAAAGAAGCTCGCTGTGCGGTTGTCAAGAAGGATTCGAAAGTCACCCCTGCCGAATTGACAGCTCTTCGAATTTCAGCCTTGACGGCTCTGGTAGCGTTGACACGAACATGTCCCGTTCAACCGGGCAATGTAGTTTTGGTAACTGCTTGCTGTGGTGGTACTGGTCACTTTGCGTCGCAAATTGCTAAAAATGCAGGAGCTACCGTGATTGGAACTGTAGGGAGCTCTGTCAAGGTGTCATATGCTAAAAAGCTTGGTGTAGACCGAGTAGTTGATTTGTCCAAGGAAGATCTTGGAGAGGTACTACAGAGAGAATATCCTCAAGGTATTGATATAGCTTATGAAGGGGTGGGTGGAAAACTTCTTCGAGCTGCCTGTGACAATTTGGCTGATAATGGAAGCATTCTCATCGTAGGAAGCATTTCCCAGTACCCGCATAACGAAGAGTTGGAATCTCATGAGATTGAGGGGGTAGGGGATATCATGCAGGTCTTTCGATCAGGCCAAACTTTGGAGCTGAACAGAGGTGGGAAACTCATTGGAAATGTTTGGGGTGATATCTTTGGATCAAATGAAATGGCTGTATACAAGGATAAAGTATATGATCTAAACTGTAATGGACACTTGAAAGTATTGCTTGATGAAACGAACGAATTCCATGGGGTTGATTCTGTTTGCGATGCGGTCGACCATATGCTTGGTCGAGGAAGCGTGGGGAAGGTTTATGTAAGTCTGTAGCGAAGCTTGAATGTGCATCTGTTGTAAAAAATCACAGGTAGGTTTCCAAGTCTTCAGGAACTACCTGTTGTGGAAGAGCAGTTGATGTTAGACAAGGACAATGCCTTTGTCAGAAGTCTTCATGGTGACGTGGTTTGTGCTCAATGTGCTTATAGGAGACTAGGCTTTGTAGAGTACCAAGGACGATGATTGGATGAACAACCAGATCTGTTTTGTGGTGGTTCAATTTGCCCAGTCTACTTTAGGGTTGCCAACCAGAAAATTTGGGCTAGGGCAGCAGAGCGGATAGATATCAAATAACAGTGAGCCTGAAATGGGCCATTTTGTCATTGTGTGAATATGCGATCAGTGACATGTGTAAATCATATGCATCAAGAGTGATGGAGTCGATTACTTGAAACAAAAGAATAGACTGTATTTCTAAGTAATTAATCTTATGCCATTCAGAACCTTTTAAATCACTCAAGCATGTTTTTATAGTCCTATTTTTCTTTGCAAGATAAGGAAAAATCTAAAGCGTCCATTAATTTATTGGAATTTGTAACGAGTATCGAATTGTCTTATAAAAGTACCTATGGGAAAATTTATTGATCATTTGAACTTCAAGTCTAATCCGTCAATACTTAAATTGTGAGTTCGTGTGTGAGTCCATGTGTGTCACAACTGAGTACGGTACCAGGTACTCGAAATATGTAGGTTGTGTAACGTTTTGTGTAAAGGTCGGGGTGTAAAGTACAACATTGCTACATAAATAGATAATTTATCTGAGAAGTATCTTCCGGGCAGAAAAAGAAAATGTTAAGTCTGTTACAAATTGCTATTTCACGTACTTCATTTACAAAGTTTATTATTGGCATTTTCCCTTCTTCCGATGCTAGGTAGATCACCGGAGATACCCAATTTATTCGGGGTAATCACCGGAAGAAGAGTGGGCTCCGGCTCATAATCAACAACCTTCCAGTGTAACCACCGTGGAAGAAGACGACTACTATTAGAGCTTCTTTAGAGGCACCGACAACGATACGGTAAGATAGGGCAATGTGATTTTTTCAAGCCTATCATATGGGACATAGATTATTTTCGGTTGAAATGGAAAAAGGAGGGAGGACCCGATTGTGAATGCTATTTATAAGTTTGACTTCTCTTTGCAGGTTGCTAAAGTCGTTGCTAAAGTCTCGGGTGTCATGGGAACTACCGCTGTATGTGTATTTGCATAATCTTTGATGGCTCTCACCATGATTCTTCAAAGTAATGTTCAAATATCAAACATACAGGCATTCAAGTAATCACAATGATAACGTGGAATATTGAATGTAATTGGTCATACGCGTAAGAATCTGTGAGGCACCTCGAAAGTCAGTTCAGGGTGACATGTATCAATCGAGGGAATTACTCATTGAATATTGTCTACATTCCCATGTAATTATGTTTATATAGTTTATAATATTGCTAGTATCACTTGATTTTTAAACTTGAGTAAATACTACAAAATGCAACTTGAACCCTTCCCATTTCAACTCTTGCAGGAGCTTCGTTGGTTCCAATTTCTTTTGTTTCTTCTTTAATCGCTATTTCTGGTCCAAGCTGCTTCGACATGGTGGAAATGATAAGGCAGTGGCTCAGAGATTTGATCTTTCCTTCGGCAACTTCAAAAAATCGAACAACCTCCCCATTCAAACTTCTTCTTCTAGGTCAAGACTAACATAAAAACGAGAAAACATATTCGATGCAGGACGAAGCGGGTTGCCTTCTTCTAAAGCTTTAAGGCCCGCTTGGAAATTTCCTTCGTAAATCTTATATTTAGGTCCATAATCAAACCGCCAGTCCAACATGCCAATTTTTTCTTTGACCATGATGCATTGCCGAAAGTGGTCTTTTCCAACATGGGCAACAAGACATCCTATCGCAGAATCCGGAAACTTTTTCAATAGGCGGTTGGGAGCTATGCGTTCATTGTCAGCCTCTACTGGACTAAAGTAGGCGTGAAACAACGCTGAGAACATTAGCTCCTGAAGATCACAAGATGCAGAATAATCTTCGGCATAAGCTAACCATAGCTCTGTAAAGTTGTCAATCACACCATCAGGCTTTATGGAAGTGAGCATTTCAAACAGAACGTAGAGGGTATAAAAGTATGCCATTTGCATTTTGGTAAATCCTTCCGGCAATTGACATCTTTCTTCCATGAGACGATATAAGTCCGATCTTTGAATCCGAAACAGGGCTGATACCGTATTACGATGTGTAGTGAAACACTGTAGGATTATGTCTAATTCCCACTTTGACACTTTCCCCCGTGCTTGTATTTCCAACAATGCTTTCGTTATTGCTTTAATTTCTCCCTTTACAGCTTCATGCATAAGATGCCAAAAATCCTCCACAGGTTCCTAAGATGTGAAAAAGCAAAAACGATGTAAGTTATGGAAAAATACAACTTTTCTGGAACTTGAAAAACCAACGTACCTCTTCAGTGTCCCATTCTGGTAATTTATCAGGAGGAAAGTTTGGATCTTTTTGATACGTTGGATCCAACGGATTAAACTGGGTAGATAGTTTCCGTGATGTTCTGCTATCAAACCTGAAGTCTCGTGCTGAAGCACCTTTGAGTGTCATCAAAGACGCTTCCTCGAAACGCAGCGGAAATCCGGAAATGATCGCGTCTAGGTTCTTTATAAAACCATTCAGATATTTTTCGTAAGCTGCTTGGAAATCTTTTTCATAATTTAACCTGGGGAATTCGCGCGGCAAGATCTCTTGGCGAAATTTCTCTAATCCGTTGTAGTAGATAAAACTTCCTAAAGCATGTGTGCTACTCTTAGCTGCGTGTAAGTGAGCAAATTTGGAAGTTTCTTCAAAGCTGAAATAATAACGGTATAACATAAGGCCCATGTTTTCGTGGAGAACGATGTACGTAATTACATCGATTTCGTAAGACTCCATTGCAGCCAGTACTTTGGGGATTTCTGAAAATAAGAACAGAGACTCTACTAGTTTGTTGATGACTTTGTAATGTCTAAGCACATTGTCCGTACTGTCGAGAAAAAACTGAGGATACTTAATTCGGGTCTCCGAGATGGGCATGAAATAGTTTTTGTGAAACTCCAAGCGGCCTTTCATCCAATTGTGATGGTCGCGCCAGACCTTTTGAATCGACAAAGACGTGGATGGAAGAAGGGATCTCCGGCTCTCTACGCTACGCAATGCACCCACGATATCGTTTACTTCACCAAGAAGTGCATTGTTGTAATATGTAACTGCATTCTCCGTGATATGATCGGGAAACCTCTGGGTGTTCATAAGAATTGATGATATTGACGCATCGGCTTAGAAAAATGATACAAGAAGGCCCCAGTGGCGGCTCTACAAATGAAACTCTCACTCGCAAAATGAAAAACAAGAGCTCAAACTCACCTCGTCCCAAGCATCCATTTTGTCAGGTGGAAAGTTTGGGTCCCTTTGATACTTCAAATCAGTGGGACAAAATACTGATATGGACTGCGCAACATTTTGAGCTGTTACAGATGACCGTGATTTCGATCCCCGAAAATTCATCTTGATGTTTCTCTGAGCCTCTCGATGTCCGAGTCCTCTAGAGTGGTATCAGATCAATTTTCTTACATTAAAAATTGAGCACAGTATTAATACTGTAGTTGTCAACCGAAACCTCATCTGGAATTCGCATGTTTTGCATATCTACAGATGAGCACGAAACTTTTCACGACCAGTGAGTCTAATTCCGAAAAAATACTTACAGCATGGGATAATTAAGAACATTTTTATTAGAGAAGCGTTTTCAGGATTCGTTGTACACAAGAACGTAGATATTCCAGAATTAGAACAATTCTACAAGCGCGCTTTTATCATTAGATGGATACCTGGTAATGCCATTCGCATGACAATACGTAGAAATCGTTCAATTAAATCATCGGACTATCTACATGGAATATTTGGCTTATACAGGGCTTCTTCGTATTTACTATGAAACATAAGTATTTAAAATATTGTATTGCCAAAAAAAAAACGAATTCCTGTTTACTTATTGAGAAGGAATGCGTCTGGTGTTTTGGGGAATGGAACTCATTTGCGTCTCTATCCCAGATAGTGTTCTTGGTGAGATTTTTTTCAGTGTCAGCTACCAGGAACAGTACGAGTACCTGATACATCTTGGGTGACGGATGAGTGCGGCCACGACCACATTATTTTGACAAAAGCTTCTACGTACAGGTATTGTCATACGAAGATTGATGTGGTATCCAACTAATTAAGAAACCACGGAGATTGTCCAATGAAATAATTGAACGATTTCTACGTATTTGCATACCAAGATTCATGTGTTATCCAACTAATTAAAAACACCCCCATGTAGATTGTCCGATGATTTATTTACTTTTACTGGAAAACAGCAGGAAGAACAAATTTTAGGTAAGTTCAATGCATCACGTACAATCTACTTGTTCTCGCCTTGAGGTAGAACCTTAAGTTTCCTCCTTCTATTTGTAGTAAAAAAACACTTTTCATCCAAAAATGAAAACGGTACCTTGGGATCTTTAATCTTATCAAATTGTTCATGGGCGTGAGTCAATCTCTGCTGCTTGTGTTTGGTTGTCAATAGGGGCTTCTCAATTGCACTCTTTTCTTTTCCTCCATGTTTTACAAACCATTTAGATAGCTGTTTTCTTTAAATATTAAGTGTGCCTCTATTTTTACCAACAACGGTGCTCTTCTGTTTCATAATTGTTGACAATTCACCAAATGTTGCAAGTCCACCTTTTACCACATGTGGAAACAATTTGTTTAAGTATCCTGGGTGCCTTTCTTCTATCTTCTCAATGTAGCCAATCATTCCAGAATTTCTGGGACTCAAAGGATCAGTTGATTTGCCATCCATGATTTTTTTAATTGAGTCAACCATACCATCTTGGAAGCATTTTTTTTCAAATATTTTTTTAAATCCAAACTCATATGAAGTTTGCATACATGCCACCAAAGCAATCCTCTCCTCTCTCCCTCTCTCTCGATCTTGATCTCTCTTTCTCTGTTAAGTATGGATCAAGACCCCATTGTGTTGCTAAAACAAGTGTAATTGCCTTCTCTTTTTCATTTGCCTGTTGTTGGCCATGAAGTACAATACTGGTTGCACCAGAATGTGAGAGAGCCTAGTTAGTTCTGTTATTCAAATTCAAAGTTAGTGCATATTCAATTTGTCCATAATAAAAAAAATGTTTTTGTTTTGCCACCCTGGTCAGCGGGAGGGTATGATGTCATACATACTATGGCCTATCATTTACTTACCAGGGAGTCGCCCAATGCTCATCTAAAGAGATTGGCAACAAAAAAGCCAGACAGATGCACTATTGCCCTTTCCTGTCCACTTTGAGATCTTGTTTTGTTGGAACAGCACAAAGGTAATTGACAGTAGCTATATATTCTGACTCCCCCAACACTCTAGTGACAGAATATATAGCTACTGTTGATTACTTTTGCCTTTTGGCCAAGATTTTATTTTTGGTCCAAACACCAAAAACAGGTAGAGTCTGGCAGGTATCACCCAAAAAAATCTTTGGAAATAATGACATTTTTATTACTGTTGAAATTAGTGTACTTTTCACTAATGTTGTTTCTACTCCTCTCTTAGTAAGGCCCACAAAGACACAAATTATTACAGAAAGAAACAAGGTGATACCACAAAATACAAAGAACAAAAGCACACCTACTGGTCTGACTTGTGGGCTAACCAAAGAATCATCAAGCGACTGCCCACCTAACTTTACTTTAAATTCGAAAGAGTCACTGATTTCAATTCCCTCCAAACGCCAACTAGTAACATGAGTTTTTGAGAGAATGGGCACCAGCAATCTCAATGTCAGTTTCATAATGCCAAGTTGACAACTCCGGAAACAAGCACCCCTGAAGGACTTTTCAGTTAAAAATGCAGAAACTAACTGTGTACGAATTTGACTCGTGGTACCCTGTAACGTCACAGACGTCAACGAATCATCAATGTCATGTCCATTTGCAACCCACGTAAGTTCGCTGTTGGATTGCGCCAAGCCGCAAGTTCTGTACACCAGTAATCATCACGTTTTGCTATCTTGTTTGAAAGCAAATCAACAAAACAGGGTCAAAGTATTGTTTGTACAATCTTGAGTAACATCATCGCATTGGCATGCAATGATTTTGTAATTGACACCGGTCACTTGTGCCAGGGTTTCTGATTCATTTCAATTGACATCATGAAGTTTTGAGTCATATCAACAGATATTGCAAGCTTTGTTTCACTAAAATTCACAGAATCTCCAATACCATTTCATTGTCACTTAAAGGAAGTAAAAGATCAACTTGAACGCAAATGTGAATGTGGCCCATACTGGTTGTGTTACCTTTAGTCCAAATAGTGCTACTAATCATACAATCTTGCTTGACATTTAAGTCTACAGTGAGATTCCTATGAGTAGTCAATAATGAGCTCAAGCCCTTTCTTACTTCAATGACATTATTTGAAACAAGTGTGTTACAATCATCTTCATGCACTACAACAGCGGTGTCACGTCAACTAATATTATAATCCATCACAGTCTCTTCATTGAATGACACCTCTTTGAAAGTTACTATCACACTGCCCATCGTCTCTTACCTAGTTTGGGGGACACACAGTGGTGCTGATTGAAGGCAGCACAAAACAGCAGGTATCAAGAAAGGTCTGTTTGTAGGAAACAGTGAAGACCTCCTTGATGGATGAAAGGAAGGAACAGGTGCCATTTGGGTACAAGTAGACAGATGGTTGGAAGGCACAACTGTATGCAGATTTGAAGCTAATTCAGTTGCAGCCTTTTACTCAAAGATGCCTGCGCTACCAGTTGGCAGATCAACCGTATTGTCACCTCATACTGATCCTGCAGCTATACAACGTCCATCACTACTCATTGCCACAGAAAAAAATACACTACCCTGATCAATCTTGAGGTGCTTCTCCAACAATATTTGAGTTGATTTGTGCACAGGTAACAATAGTATCAACATTATCTTCTTCTTCATCAACCCAATAAAAAATACGGGCCTGACCATGTTGCCGACTATGAAAAATTGACGCACCAACACCTCGTAATCCATCATAAGAGATACTAACAGTCCGGCAAAAAGCCAGTATGAAAAGCTATGTTTGTTTCAAAATGAGAACATGCACACAGTGGTGCCAACAAATACTAATCTTGGCAAATGGGTTGCCCATCAGAGGCGCTGGTTTAAGCAGGATGAAATTTTTTTTAAAATTTTATTTATTATTTATTAATCACTGCAGCTACTGATAACCTTAGAAACCAATTCTACTCGCGATGACAGCCTGAACCATCTATTTTCTCCTCATAGCAATATCCAAGGTCCTACCACACAAGGAGCGTCACTCCCCAAAATTCCAGATCAGTCACGACTACTAGGAGAACCTTCCATGTGGAAGGTGGCTCGGTAGGGGTTCGAACCCTAAACCTACGGACCACAACCGGAGGGCTAGCCCACTAGGCCAAGCCCGATTTAAGCAGGATGAGTTAAGGGATGACCACAGAGAATTGTTGGAGCAGATCCATCAAGGGTCAGAGAAGCTTAAGAGGGGGGCACAAGAGAGGATATATTCAAGAAACTTTGCATGTTCAGACACAAAAATGGTATTTTTTGGAAAATCACCTAAAAATATGGTTTCAAATGAATACATCAACCAGCATGATTATCAACCAAAGGATATAAGTTATACTTGTGCCTTTAGATCCTGCTGGAAAAAGGCTAATTGTTGAGTTTGTTCTTCAATTGTATTTGTCGTCGATTACTACAAAAGTGAATTTCATTGATTTCTCAGCCAAATGCACTACTTCATAAACAACAATCAACCATTTTAGCAAGTGATTGATAGAGAATTGAATGGTGCTGCTCTTGTCTAATGTCAAAGTTGGTTTATTGTTGTGTTATTTCATATTGTCAGAAATTGTTCACGGCAGCATTCTGGCATGTTGATTTTGTATGCATGAAAATCACCGTATCAGCTTTTAAGGTTAAAGTTTCAACATGCAAAACTGTGGATATGTTCCGAACAGAAGTGAAAAGAGTGGAAAAGTAGAAAAATCACGTAGAAACTCCATTGGTGTGCTTGCTCGTATTTCAACATTATTGTCTACTTCATGTAGAAAAATTAGACATATTATAACTCTTATTGTACAAGCTCCGACTAGCGCAGACTATGCCCTCACCCTTCTCGTGCATTTCAACACAAAAAAAATTTATGCGAGAAACTCCACACAAAAGTGAGCT
>WKLE02005087.1:0-28868 GCA_014885115.2 Asterionellopsis glacialis | reverse complement strand
GAAGTACTGAAATCCTACACGACAATCATACGCTGGTACTAAACCTACGTATAATTACCTAGATATCTTTGTTGCACTCATTGTTGCAAAAAATGTGTGTATCAGCCAGGTACGGTTACCGGGACTCGATTGATACGTATTGTACTGATACCTCCATGCACGAACAGCACATTGGTAAATATACTTTTAGCACAATGTGCAAACAGCCTGTTTGGTTGCGTGCTTAAGGACAAAACACGTATAAAATCATATGGGAATTAATATTGCCCTTGAAGCAATAACTAATGACCGTAAAACCATTTCAGTACCAGGAGCTGCAACGGTTCATTGAACGATACTGGATGAACTACCGTACGTGTACCTCAGACCAGCTATCTACATGCATTGTACCATAGACCAAAGTCAAAAGTACACAAAAGGATATAGTCTAAGAATGTATGGATCAATTAAAAAAGGAAGGAACTATTTGATTGGATGATGTAGGTGTTATTTCTCTTAAGTAATTTTTCGACAGATCCGGTTCTTTACTACCTGTACCAGGTAGTTGTTTATTATGCACTCCCTGTACCTGGTACCAGTTACAGTACCTTGTCCGTGGGACCAGTATATGAGGTTCTTGCTATGCAACATGTGTCGATCAAAAGATTCCCCGGAGGTTTTCGCTATGGAGTTATTGCCCTCATTCAAATGAGGGAAAACTGCATAGATCTTTTGATTGGCTCTCTGCAATCTTAGGATTCATCTTAAGTCATTCCTCCATTTATCAAGCTGTGGATTTTCTTTACTTCTTTCATTCTTTGTATGTATGTATCGGCAGTTGATATATATCACTTCTTCGCATAATCTCTATCCGTCAAAGGCGGAGTCATAAAGCTAATATATATAAATACGAGACCGTTTTATTTAGATGACCATTTTAATTGGCGATAAAGGAAAAAAAAGGTAGTTCTGTATACAACAGGTATAATATTAATAGAACAATTCTGATGTTCAAGTTGATAGAGATGTCGTGGTTTCTCCGGCGATTGTGAATTATGACATCGGGAACTATCGGAGATTTGCACCTCGGGACCGTAACAGATAACTGAGACCCACTCCGATAAGCATCTTTACGGAATTTTTTCTTATTACAAACTATGGAAGCTCTTGTGAATTTTAGTTGATCCGGATATAGGTCATTGTTTCGATAGTATATATATAGATAGACGTGTAGAATAGATAAATTATTAAACGTGAATACGGAAATGATTCTTCTTTGGGCATGGAGAGAACACGAAAGCTCCGAAAAGCTGTTTTTGTAATGATAGTATCCAATATGAAAGAACAAATTGGATATTAATATGATTTAAGTATTACTTAAAAGGCCCCTGTCGCTTTCGGGTCGTCCTTAAGTCTACGCCTTGGGCTCTCTGGACTATAGCATAGATTGTCTTATTGCTTGATAATACCTGTTTTTTAGTTTGCTAAAAAACTAAGTTTTTTACACCGAGTTCAAACAGCAACTTTGCGTATACGTGTACTGGCTACCGGGGTACACGTCGACTGTACTGGACACATAAGAATTCAGGGGTCTCACAGTCGGTTCTAATATCTTTCTCCACGCCACTAGTTCGTATTCTTTTTCTCCTCGGCAAAAACGTAGAACTACGATCTGATATCGTACTGTAAAATCACAACTTTCATTCTCTCGATTCTCAGTAATTATACACGGAATCAGTAAATCTGATTTGGACAACACTGATTCATTCATTATTTTTATTTGATTCAACAACTCTGAGGGTTTGGGAGCATTGGGATCAAGAAGTTTTGTTGACAAAGGTGATTAAAACACTCTGAAGAACAAGTTATTGAGAGGGATTTGCCCATCTTTTTGGATTCGGAAGGACAACAAGGCGTGCAAGAAAGTCTTCAAGAAATGACTCCTAAACTTCATGGTAGAAAGAAAAATAATCATCATTCTTCACATAATCGTCGTATGGATGAATATGGTGATGAAGTAGATGATGATATGCCACCCGACTTTACTGGTTTAGTGATTGAATGCCGTCCTGAAGATTCATCCGACTTGAATCATAACAACAATGGTCACAGCAACAATAGCCTGCAACGTGGTAGTTATCATAATGATGACTATTACAATGAGGACGAGGAAGAAGCTGCTGCACGTGCTCAATATGCAAAACAAGTTATTCGAGTTCAACGACGTAATAGTCTAGGTGGTTCACAATATCAATCACAAAGCCGTTCCAGTACGTCAAAAAGTTCTTCAAACCGTAAACTTCAACAACAAAAACGTAGAGGAAGTATGGGATTGTCGAATCACAGTCATCATGATCGGTCTGTTTCCGAAAAGCAGCAGCAATCAAGTAATCAAGATGCAACACCTGTGCTTCCTCGCACAAGAAGACGTGGATCGATTGGATCTACTCCTTCACATGATTCTTCAGGTGGTACTGGACGTCATTACCCTCCTGCGAATAATGAGTATTACACTCATGAATCTTCTGGTGCTACCAATGGTGGTGGACGTCCTCAACCTCAACGTCGACGTTCCTCCATGAATGTGGCACAAACAAGTGCACCACCACCACCATCTCATAATCATCATCCGTCACATACTTCGAACCATTCGTCATCACATCATCGTAGAAGAAGAAATTCAATTCCACCAGGTGGTAGTTCTGAACCACAACCACCACAAGACACCTTCCATCAACTTCGTCAATCACGACGAAGAGAGTCCATGGGTACTGGTGGACCTGTGGTGACAGATCACTCTCAAGTACGTCAACGTGCACAGCGTCGAGAATCCTTGAATACAGCTGCAAGAGGAAAAGAACAGTACAATTCGATGAATAGTTCACATTCAAGATCGAGAAATACCTATGGTGATAATACAAAATTGGCAAATTTAGATGCCTTGACACAACGGTTGAAAGCACATGGTATTTCGACACCTACAGCCTATTGATATAATATTATATTATACTATTTATAATGCTATCCATAGTATAGGTGAGTTTCTTGGGTACCATGACGAAAACTGAAAAAGAAACCCAAGTTTTATAAAAGAGATTAAGAAAAAGAGTTTTAAAAAGAGATCAAGTATACAACGCAATGTTCAATGTACTACTGCACACACGAAAAAGGGACAAATCAATGTTAAAAAGATAAAAAATATATTGAATGATTTTAAAAACTAAAGTTGTTTTTATAATATTACAGTCTTCTTGTATATAGTTAGGACTATAGCTGCAGGTAGTTTTTTTTGGCATTTCTCGCTTGGTATCTCTGTTTCTTCTCTTTCTTTCTTTATCTCTGGTCTATATATCATCTGTTCTAAATGTACTCTACTAGAGCATCATTCATGATGTTGTTCTCGTACGTACTACTAATTTACGGATCTTCGTCGACTTGCTCTTCGTGGTTGTCCTTGTCCTTGTGCTTGGTGTGTTTCTGTTTTTTTTCCTTGCAGTGCTTCTAATTTAGCATTCATCCGTTTGAGTTCTTCCACGAGACTATCGTTGGTTTCTCGCAAATGAGTTACAGTATCCGCTTGTACAGTAGCTGCCGTTTCTAACGTTGTAATGGCCGCTTGTTGCTGTTGAATTTTTATATCCTTTTCCCGTAACTCTTGTGTATAGGTCGCTTCCATATGTGCCATACGTTTCATATAACTTTCTTCCAAGGCTGTCATTTTCTTCTGTTTGGTTTTGGATGACTTTTTGGTTTTGGAATTCACTGAAGACGAACTACCACCATAGGTACTATTGTTCGTAGACGACGACAAACCGGGCAATCCAAAAAAACTCAAAGCTTGTGGTTCTTGAGTCATTTCAATCCCATCTTGTGCATGATGGGGGGAAGACATATCGGAAGATCCAGTATAACTCTTGGTGGGTGTACATGATGCTGAATCACATTCCCCGTATTCAGCACAGTTACTTTCAGTATCACAATGACCATCCGAATGATAATGATTTGTAGGAGGTTGGTAGTGATGAGACGACGAAGGATCAATACCACCATCTTGTTGTTGTTTATGGGGAGTATCATCTGCTTCGCGACTTGGAAAATCAACCAATACTTCACCTTCTTCATTACGACCCACAATCACATCATCTACAATATTATTCATGATCCTCATGGAACTTGATACAGCAACTGACAAAGATGGACGACGTGCCATATAATGACGTTTGGTAGTGGGTTCTGAGGACTGTGATGTGGATGGACGTGTACCACTATCTGTAGCAATAGATAATAATGTGTGTAAACTACTGGTAGATTGCACTCTTGCAGAACAGGAAGAAGAAAGTAGTGATGCATTTGGTGCCGTAGTTGTAATGGGTGGTGTACTTTGATTAAGCCCACCAAACATACCACCATCACCATTAAAGGAACTACGGCGTTTGACAGTTCTTTGTTTCGTTTCTTCTGTTTTACGTTGTAACATGGTTACCATACTATCAATCGTTGTAGGAGCTAAATCAGATGGCGCGTCTTTTGATGGTGATGGTTGTTCTTGCTGTTCTGATTTTTGTGCAAGTGCTTCCTTTTGTTTCTTCTTCTCAGCTTCTTGTTGTGCCTTGAATGCATCTGCTAAACTGCATTGATTTCGTTTTAATTGAAAATCTGGTAAGGACATGCTTCTATGAAATCCTCGTCTTCGATCATCTTCTTGAACAACCCTTCCCAAGGAACAGTTTTTATCCCATGATTCTTCCGTGGAGGTGGAGGAGGCACAGTCGTGATCGTCACAACCTGCAAAGGACTCTCCACCATCGTCTTCGTCTTCCTCATCTATGTCGGAATACAAATGATGACTTGAACCATTGTCTCCCAATAAGGATGGACATAGTTCAACAGCACTATGCCGGCTGATTTTAATATCTTGTAATTGTCTCATTTTCATTTCAAGTTGTTCTAGATGATCTTCAATGTCATTGTGTTCATCGCGTAGTCGTTCCAAAACATTCATATCGACACCTGTAGACCAATGATCCGAAGCGGTATTGAGATTCGCTTCTTCCAATAAAAATTCATGAATTTTTGAATTAATTTCTTCTAATCTTTTTTCAGATGTAACATAATCTGTTTGAACTTGTTCTATTTCATCTTCAAGAAAATCATTTTCCGCCGTCATGATGGAAGTGGCAATGGTGGTGGATGAAGATTTAGACGATGATAATGAAGGAGTCTTTGTAGTATCTCGAATTGGTTCAACGTAGGAAATCTGTCTATCCGAAGATCGATATTGACGATGAGTTGCAAAAGGATCTTCTTCTTCTTCTTGTTTGAATCGATGTGCGATTTCAAGCATTTCGCTATTGTTTTTATTTAAAAGATTGGCTAATGAAGTGTTTCTATAGTCTATAGGATAAGCAACGATCTTTACCGATGGTAATACGAAGGTCCTGGTGTGTCAAAGAGGGGCTGGATAAAATTGTTTGAAACTATGTAGGGACAAATCAAATATAAGACGATAGAACCCAAAAATCGAAGAAGGGTTCTTTTGTGTTTGTTTGTGGATAGTTTTTTGCGTGTGTGCAATCGTCAGCACAATTCTTCCCTCAACAGTTTGTGTGTATAAAAATACAGTATGATACGGATAGAAGAGCTGCTCGTGCCAAGACCCTTACTTTAGTTTCGATATCTATTTGTAAATGTAATAATTGATTACCGGATTGTAATTTCATATACAGTAAATCGCGAATCGGATGCACGGAGGAATTCGTTCCGCACAACTGATATATGAGAAGCTTCTTTATAGGACCTACTTCAGATGAGAACATCTGTCGTTTTACTGTCTTGTGTGGAAAGAAGTTTCTCACGAGCAAACCATTTTTACGGGAATCCCAAGGGATTTATCATTTGTAAGGATTCCTATATATATAGAATCACGAGTTCGACAAAAGTAATCACGAGTCATAAATACAAAAAGATTCACGAATATTCTACTATCTATCTTTTTTATCGCAGATAAAGATGGAGCCGGACCAACACGTTTAGTATTCACGTGACCCTATAATAGAATAACTTGAAGGGCTATATCACTCCGACATTTGCAAAGCGAATCAATTCAGGAGAACGAAAATATCTTTTTTATCTTCATTATGATAAATTTTTAATTGGGAAAACAACTCCACTGTAGTGGATATATTCAGTCCGATAATAAATAGGTTTGAGACGAATCTTTGTGTGAGTTGAATCACGTGTGCTATTGCCCCACTTATTCCATGGAAGAGACATACGGATATTTTTCAGAAATATTGCATACCAGGTAATCTTTTTACCAATAATTGCATACAATATTCAATATAAAGGAATATACATTCGTCTATAAGGCAGAGCCATGCCAATCGGGACTAAGTCGAATATCGAAGGGCATACCGTATGTAAGGTAATTTTTAGACATCTAACTTCTTGTACCAGCACTTACAGTACTTATAGAGGTTTGCAACGGAAGAAAACAGTTGGTCACGTCTCTTTGTTTATATTGCCAACACAACAAGATACATGCGATTAGACCCTGACGTTATATCAAAAATACTGTCGACAGAATACGAGAAACACATATGGGAAGGATTTTTACCATGAATTGTTCATAATAAAACTACCAGACAAGGGGCTAATATTACGTCAGTAGTTCGATCCTTCACTATTTCCCATTTTTCACGGGATTGCTATCCACAACGGCAAAAAGTACGGTATTCCCATTCATGGTTTACAATACAGTACTATAAGTTCCAACTGTTCCAGTTACAGACAGACACTACAGCCTTCTCGTTCTACTCTTTTCCTTGGGCATACGTGTTATCAGAAATTGAAACGAAAATGTCGGAGTAGATTTTCTATGACATTCGTTTTCTATCACATGTGGATTTGACCAAATTATCATACTAGTATCCCATAAAAGTCTATTGTATCGGGATATTGTGATCGATTACTAGACAAAGATTTTATCATATATCAATTATTGTACGAATGATATTATTCAAGGTCTTGACATGCTCTTGAAACACATTCAAACCGACATCCAGCGACCGACTAATACCCCGCCACCCCTTAGCAGGATCTCTCTCTTTTAGAAGTGGGAAAATTTCATTCGAACCATAGATAGATGGTACACCTACAAACAGAGGAATCCCAGCAAGTCCAGCGGACGGTCCATGAATACCAATCACAACCATATATTATAAATTTGATGATGATGGTTACCAAAGTAAACATGGGAACTTGTTGAAAGTGGCTAAGGGTTTGTCATTTTATGAACTGGAAATCCACCAAGATAACACGAAAGGTACCTGCTTTTGAAAATGTATGTTACCAGTAATTATAAACGAGATGTATGTGTCATCCCCACAAAATGGAAAGTCATAGCCAATATGATATAGATAGCAATTGCAGTAAGCATATACATATATGGACCATTCGCCACATGCATCCATACTCTTCTGGTCCGCGCTGGGGACATCTACAGTATGACACCAAGTCTTATGATAGGTACAGTACGTATAAAATTAGATGCACCATCGAGTGAAACTCCTGCGCTCTACTTGTGCTTGCTGCTCAGGTGATAAAAAGAAAGTCTAGTTTTAAGCTTTGATGGCTCCAGAACAAAGAAACAGGATAATTCTTTTTTTCTGCTCAGTGTTTCATATTGAAACAAAGCAGGTGTTGTCCTAAAAACTTCATAAGGAAGGAACTACAAGGAAGGTTTTTTATAAAATAATTGAGGTTAACGTTAACGACGTACCGGTATGGGCACCACCCGTAGAGTACCGTACACAGGCCAGCTCTTCAGTCTGTCACTCTGCTCTCACTCAGTTCCAGAGGTTATCGTGCTTGCATCGATTTTGCACGTCAGCAAATTTCGTGCCTGTCCGTGCAATCTTACATGGAGTAGAAGTATTTTAATACAAATGACGTTCCATGCCGCGTGGTCGTCATCATGCTATTATATAGGAGTGCTATTTTTTTAGGTCTTTATTATATCTTACTTAAGATATTATCTTGTACCAGGTAACTAGTAGAGATGTACTTATTACATACGATTTCAGTATAAATATTATTTGTATCCGACAGAATTCAGCATTCCGAAAATGAAAGAATTTTATACTGTACCTACGGTAGCCTACTCTGCAACATAATAAATACAGATTCTTTCTTTTTATGGAACAAAAAGGAACACAAAAATTCTTCGAATCTCACCTCTTTCTTCTCTCTTCGGATCAGAACACACATCGATGAGAATACAAATCAAAAGCAATTGTTTACAAGAGATCGATTAATCGAGTTGAATTCTTTTTTGACTTGCTTTCCTTTTTTCACTAGAGAAACAGCTTTTCCTCTTACTAACAAATAAGTCTTCAAGTTTTATTAACACAGAGCAGATACGTGACCGAAGGGGCACAAGGGGCACAGACATAACATATGTCTTCCAATGACAATACTTCACACAATTATACAAATGGTGTTGGTAACGGACTTTCATCCTCCTCATCGTCATCATCATCTATTCGTGCTCGATTGACATTTCCGTCAGCATTAGGAGGGTCTTCACAAAAACAAACTACATCATCACCTCCTACCAGCTTACGAATCCCTAAGAAAGAAGGAGAAGAATCTTCTCATCGTTTAGTTGCAGTACGATACTTTTTAGATCGTCCAGGGTATGATTTATCACAATCTAGTGTACGATTGTGGCATGATCCACCTGAAAAATGTACAGCATGTGACATCCAATTATTCTTACAACAATTAGGAATTGAACCTCAGAAATATGATTTATTGGTTGAAATTCATATCGATCAATTTCAGTCGTATATGATGATTGAAGCATGCATTGCAAGTGGTGTTACTTGGGATTTTTCAGATGTTACATACATGGACCCTGGTATACTCAATATTCGACTTACGGATTTAGCACATGCACAAGAACTTGATAAAAGTTATCATAATCTGCAGGTGGTAGGAGGACTTCCTTCTCCACCCCTGCCACCAGTTCCACAACAACAGCAGCAAGGACAAGCACAAAATCCTCACTCTCAACATGCAAATACAGTTCCTATAGGTTTATTTGCATTTTCAATTGTGCTTGGATTGGAGACTGCAGAACTTATGGGATCATTATTCCCTGACACTGTCGATAAGTCCTTTGTATTGATTCTTGGCCCATACATGGTGATGGTTGGTGGACTCATCGAATTTTCAACAGGTATATTCCAAGTATTTCGTAATAACATTTATGGTGCAACAGCATTCATTGGATATGGTAGTTTTTGGTTTGCCAACGGTTTAAGTTCCGTATTGAAAACTTACTTTTCAGGCGATTTACCAGAAGAAATATTTTTGGATGCGAACGATCCATGGGGACATTGTATCAGAAGTTTATTCATATTAGCTTTTTCAGCGGTATTGTTCATGCAAACCTTTGTCATGAACAAATTGAGTTCCACTCTAATGTTTTTGGTTTGTGCCAAAGTATTTGTAGGTGCCTTTACAGGGTGGAGTGAAGCTTTGAAATGGGCACAGTTGGTTTTTGGATATATGGCGTCGTTCTTTGCCTTTTATGTCTTCACAACGGAACTTACCAATCAAGTATATCATAGAGAAGTATTGCCTGTCTTTAAATGGTCCGAAAAAGGCAGCCCAGAGGAAGTCTTTGGTGCTGCTGGTCGTCCAGTTGCCACAACATTGTATTCCAGAGCTGCTAGACTACGACAAGCAAGTGCGCCTACCATCCCCGGAGTGCGATCATTACAAATGCCCACTTCTTGCCCTAGTGGAACCAAAACAAGTCCCACTGCAAAGCAAAGAATTAACAAAGATGCCTGATAATTGAATAATCGCTCACTGAAAGAGTAGTCGACTGCAGCAGTTCGGGGAAAACTCCAACTACGATGATGCATAAAAAAAGGAGTAAAGAACAAGTTCCGTTATACGATATGTAATATACTGAAAGATCTTATCGTGTGATTTATTGAATGATTTACAGACTTATAGTAGCGTCTAATGTTATGTATATTTATATCTTTCAATTTTAAACTAAAGTGTCACCACTTATACTTTTGTATCCATCTGTGTAGTTCTTTTTTGATGTTTCGGATCCATCCAAGAGTAGAGATGTTGATTCGTCTGCAACATACTTTTCTTGTTCATTCTGAGTCTGTTGCTCCCGTTCCCGCTTTCGTTTTAAAGCGCTTTCTCGAATAAAGGATTGCAATATAGATGAAGCCCAATTGGTTAAGGTAGCAACTGCGCGGTCACGATCACGAATATCGCCTTCGTCGTAGATTTTTTGTTGAAGAATTGATTCCATAATATCTTCCAAAGTGACAATACCCATGTACCCCGCAGCTACGGGGATAGGTTGCTTGGCAGCTAAAGCTTTTCTAGCCAAATCAGGTCTTGCGCACACAAAGGTCATGACTGGTGCATTCCTCTGAAAGTTGTCAAATAAATTTATTAAATTCATACGAGGACTGATGCAGACAGGTCGTTGTAACGGTAGAGTGGACAGTTCGCGTTTATGATCCCAATCAATCAACATGAGTTGTCGAGTAATTAAGAATCCCAATATAGCACTTTGGTCGTCAGGATCAGACTCATTTCGCCGATACACTGGTACTCTTGAGTAACCATGACTATAAATATCTGCAATAGTCGACTTGTCCAACACAAGATCATCAGGGACAGCATATACATGGCTTAGTGGTGTATATACATCCATGACTAAGCTAGTCTTCATTTTAAGTGCCCCCTCAACCAGTTTGACTTCGTGTTGATGTAGAGGTGGAGTTAACTGTTCTACAGCAGGAGCTCCTTCCTCATCTGGTGTGGCGCCATCCTCTTCTTCGTTAAATTCACTTACACGTTCCATAAGCTCTGTCTTGAGAGCAGACCAGGATTGGTCTTTACTTTTGAGAGTCGCAATGGATTGGTCCTTACTTTGAGCTTGTTTCATGACACTTCCTAATCTATTGGCACGTTTTTGAAGCTGCTCGTGTTGTATCCGAACCAAGGCTGATAATTCTGCACGATCATAGGCTTCCGTAGCTGGAGCATTTGGATCATTTTCCTTGGTAAGGTAATCAAGCCATAATGCCAAGGGCATGGCAAACGGGTATAAAATAAATAAAAGGAGGCGGACGAGAGGAACCATCTTACTCCCCAAATACAACTGTCGTGGTCCCATAAATATTCCAGAGGGTAATATTTCACCAAACACTAAAATCAGTGTCGTGGAGAGTAGAATTGCTACCCAACTAGGAACCAAGTTATCAAGAAAAAGTGGTAATGTTTCGTAAGCTAGTGCATTCATGATGAGTAATGTTACCAGTAGTCGATGACGTTGCTTCACAATGGGGATTAAAAGAGAAGCATACCCTCTTTCATCTTCATCAATGGACGCGCGTTCAATGATTTGAAGATCCATAAGATCAAGTGTTAGCAGCCCAAGAAAAAGACCGGATATTAAAGCAACAAATGCTACACAAAAGAGAGCACCACAAACATTAATGGTATAGAATCGTTCCTTTTCTGCCAAAAATTCAAATTCATGATGGAATGGTGATTCTTCGTTTTCTTCAAGGGCACTTCCATAGTAATGAGAATACTTTATGGAAGTTTCATAGTCATTGCATATTGGAAGAAGATCTGAATGGAAGGAGTCATCGAATGGATGACAAAGATTCTCAACACCAATTGATTGAAGCAAAGCAGCTGCCTTCAAGATCTCGTGGACCGATGGTGCGGTCCCATCACCTTTATCATGAAGCATCATTGGCTCTTCTATAATACGTAAGCGTGCTGTAGAATGCACAAACGAGAAATACTGTTTCTAAGAGATGAACCCTAGGAATTGGAAGTTTTTTTTCGGATTGCTTCTTTCTTTCGAGAAATTCAAGCTTTGTGTCACTACCGTCTCTCTAGTTTCCAGGTCCTAGAGTGTTTCGTAGAAAGGTATGTCGTTGTCTGTAGTGGTCAAAAAGGATGGTAACCTTTAGAGTTTATGAACGTCATAACAGATCGAGAGTTTAGGCAAACGGATGGTTTATAGTGCTCATCAATACACTGTACGAGTTCACAATCGCAAGTCCTGGACTTCCATTGAGATCGTTTATACAGTAGTAGTGATGTAAGATACGCATCTTGCGAGAATGAAAGAAAGAAAGAAGAAAAAAACCAAAATCCGAAGCTGATGAGACGGCTTCCTTTTTATTTTTTTAAATTTAATTAGGGGTATTCCTTGTTTTATAGTAAATGCCGTAGACAAAAACGAAGAACGTACGAGCTTTTTGTAACTCATAAAAAAATTCACAATGTATGTCTGGCCGTGTGATTGAGGGCAACAACTTTCGCCTCTACTCTCTGCTGAGAAAAAATGAAGCAAACACTCTTCGAAACGCTGCATGTGCAAACAAAAAAATGAACCTTTACCCCTAAATCTAGTGAAGGATTATATTATTATCAACAGCACCATCAATACGCTCAATCTGTCGATTTGTTTTAATGTTGGGACAGAGAAAGACAGAGATAGGCATTGAAAGACTACAGATTCTTTATAGATTGGGAGCAGATACCATAAACTATTAATTACCAAGAAGTAGAGCACTCCAGCGGAAGCTCTCTAAAGCAAAAAGGACTTACAAGACTGGATACATCAACATTACCATGGCGTTGCGAGCATCTAGAAGACTGTTGCTGGGTCAGTACAGTCGTATGCTTGACATGGGCGGGATGCCTCATGCTGCAACAAAAAATAAAGAAGCATCGTTACGGGCTATGGATGGTTCGAAGAACAGTAAACTTCAAGCGGTCGCCTTTGATTTTAATTTACTAACAGGAGATGTAGAAAAAGCCAAGGAACAACAGCAATTGAAGAAACAGTCTTTACAATCAAAATCATCATTTCTCTCCTCCAAGAAGGAGGAACAAGACCAAAAATTGGGACAGAACATTACACCAAATATAGATATGGTCCAAAACATTGCTAATTTACTCAATGTTGATTTGGAAGGGAGTTCCACCAGTAAGAAAAAAACGACGGATGATGATGACGACGACCTATCAGCACTTATTGGCGGTGGCAGCAAGAAGAACGAAACAACTGAAACTACAACATCCAAGGAAATGTCATCTCCATCAGAAACCAAAATCAACAGTATTGGCAGCGGCGGTAGTAGTGCAACTAATGATGTTCGTGCCAAGTATGCCGCCAAACTCAGACGTAAGGTTGATGGTGGATTAGCCGGATATGAACGTGCCAAACAAGAACACGAGGATAGCGTAAAACGTGGAGATGCGGCAGGTCACTTGGCTGCAAGAGCAATTGCTTCCCAACAGTCAGCGTCAAAACACAAGTGGTTGGCGTCTACTGGTACAGGGAACTTGTTGAGTTATGTTACCAATAGATCAATGAAAATTGCATTGTTACCGATTCCTCTAAATGAAAATAAAGAGGACGAAGGGTTTCAAATGGAAGAATTCCGTAAACAGCTTTCCAATCAAGTACACTTTGATGTACTGGTCAAAGAAGGCGATCATGTTAAACCTATTTTGAAGCATGTTTTAAAGGAAGTGGGCGTTCCGGAAGGTATGACAATGGTGGTATCAAATAGAGACGATTATCTGAAAGAAGCCAAAGAAATGGGAATGCTTACTTGTCGAATTCAACCACCGAACTCTCGACGAGGAAACGTGACGGCACACTACAACGTTAAAACAGTTGCTGAAGTGCAGGAAGTTGTGAATGAAATTAATGGTATTTCCTTTAATGCTGTGTTCAAGATGCGATGATAGTAACAAAGGAGATGATAACAACGATAGAAAAATATATAGCCTTCGTGTTTGCTTCGACAAAAAGATTAAAGATAGGTGTCTCTATAGAAAATAAGGAATCGTGATACAGTATTTATAGCGTGTCTTCAAGACCCTTGTTGTTCCAAATGTACATATCGCCTCTCTTTTCGACAGCGGTACAACCCTTGCACACACGCCAAAGGGCTTCTGGGATAGGTGTTGGGTCATAAAGGTGTAACTCAGGGAACTTCTCCTTAATAGCATCAGTGGCAGCCTGTGCCTTGTAGTGAGGAATAGTTGAATCAAAATGATGTGCAACATGTGTAGTTCCAATTTTGTGATGCAAAAAGTCAATAGCTCCCCAGGGGTCAAGTTTGTCGTAAGGTCTGTCAATCGTGTGAAGAGCTCCCCTAACATAGGTGTGATCCTCATTCGTGAAATGTGGAACATCGACATCAGTGTGCTGCAACCTTTTATTGCAAAAATGGCAAACAATGGAAAACACGTGAGATTTGTGTGTTATATTATCTAGAGACCAACAGAATCGAAACAACGAAACGTGTTTTTGATAAACGGGTCTGGTCTCGTACTTACCATGTGTAAAGTACCAACCATGCGTTAATAACGATGAGAGGTCCACCATACAATGCCATCACTTCAGGGAGCCCATTGCATAGTGACCATACACCAACAGAGGCAACGACGGCGGCAATACCAATGTCACTTTGGTACACCTTTTCCTTCCAGTTTCCGGGGAAAAGTTCCTTCTTGGGTTGATCAGGTGTGGTGAGAGGTTCAGGGTAAAAGTGATTTGTCATTCCACGGGCAGATCCTCCAGTTGCTCCAATCAAAAGGTATGCAGGCCATCCAACAACCAAATGCAGGAATCCTTGAAAAACACCCCAAGCTTTCATTCCCTTTTCTTCACCCAATGTTTTGATAAAGTTGGCACGCAAAGCATAAGAACCATCCTCCTCACTTTCCATGGGTTCAGGAACGTGAGTTTCTCCCAACTCCATGTGGTTCGTGTATTGGTGGTGAACAGCATGGGATCGTTGCCACGAGTAGTAGGGGACAAGCATGATTGAATGGATGATGTATCCAACAGCGTCCTGTAGTTTCTTGTTTTTAGAAAAGGCACCGTGACCGCATTCATGAGCCAAAACCCACAGTCCCATAGCGACAGTTCCGGTTACGGCAGAATAGCCAGCCCACAAAGGCCATGTGAATGGGTTAGCAGGGTCAAACACTCCAAGCATGGCAATACCAACAGCAGTGCAGGCAACAGTCCCAGCGACAGAGACAGAAAGGTATCCAAGGGACTTCGCAGTTTCAGGTTCAAAGCAATCCTCGGGGATCACACCACGGATTTCCCTAGCTTGCGGAAAGTCTTCGGCTTTAATAGAGAGAGCTTTGCCTTTGAGACCCTACGATTCATTTCAATAACCAAAAAGGCGACAGTGAGAAATGACACAGAAGAAGAAGAAAAAAACTAGTTAGAAAAAAACTACAGCGTTTGAACCTGAAGTGCACCTTTAACAATAAAGCACGAAACTTACGGAAAATGCAATACCATCCAAGTCAATCATGGCACCGGTATTGGAAGATCCATCCTTCCCCGATGTAGGGATCTTTCCAACAGAAGCAACATCATTTCCAACGGCTACAGCATTCAATTTCTGGAGTTTACGAGCAGCAGCCATTGGTGTCGGTGCGAAGGCTGCTGTGGGTGAAAGGGCAGCTGCGGCCAAAAAGGCACCTAAAAGATATCTTGCCATCTTGAATGCTGACTAATGTAATGCGATATTCGTTATTTCGAAGAATGCAGGCGACCAAGAAAACAGGGGAGCTCGAAACCTTTTCTTTTTACAGATATGTGCTTCAGAAGATGTAGATTTTCTTTGCCCTTTTCAAGTTGGTGCGTGTGCACTGGCGATTCCCACAAGCAAAAAACGTTTGTGTTTCGGTGAGCACAAGGAATGAACAAAAATTCGTCATCACATCTTTTTCTATGGAAAGGCCCAAATCGCCAGTCTACGACAAAACCTACATAGTACATACTTCTAGTGTTCATATCCACTAAAAAATATTGTCACAACTCAATTTCATTGGCTCAGGATTAGTGTAAGGGTAAATAATCCATGACGTGGTAATTTAATGTCTCTGACGATACGAGGAGCAAATGGCTAGAGGGTCTTGCCTACTCGTAGAATATCAAGTATCAGGTACCAGTTACCGTATCAAGGTACGTACAGTCAGTACCTTTTACTTTACTATTTGGGTCCTCCCTACAAAACAATAGACCAGGTTCTATTTGCTTTTCGATTGGATCGCGACTGGGAAAACATCAACGAGCACATCTGCCTAAATTTGTTCAAACTGAGTGGGTGAGCTTGTTCGAATTGGGTTGCGTAGATGGGCAGACGGTTTCTTCAAAAAGCTGCGCGCGCTAGCTCACTAAGGTCCTAAAAGTACTACCGGTAACCACTTCATTATAATAAAATATATTCGGGAAATAATTACTTGACTAGGGCCAGCTTGCTCATCTTCGTGAAATACTTAAGCGAGAAGCATGCCAAACTATATTTTTTGCGCCAAAACTTTCCAATTTGATTGGTTAAATAATAATTTCCTAACTGAGGGCCTACCTATGCTGACGACTGATATCCAATCAGACGCTTGATTCTTCCCTCAACGAACTTAGATTTTTTATGGATTTTTTGGCGCGCCGGAGGATGTACATGTATTTTTGTGTGTGTTTTGATCATTTTCTGTGCGACTCTCGTACCAGTTATGTATGTGTGTGAATAGCTACTTACTAAGACTACTGTTATTCCCATCAGAGTCCAATCAAATGACAAAGGCGACTACAAGAATAGGCTCTAGTCTACCTCCGTTGTAAGAAGATCGTTCGAGCTTATCGCAAAAGTACCTCACCCCGACTCCATCATATCCTGTATACATACCTGTGGACTACCACAAACAGGAGATTGGTGCATGTGTTTAGTTTGTGATTGAGTGGATTAGTACAAGAAAGCAAACCTATCGAGAAGAATCCTTCGCCATCACCATCACGCCAACCGCAAAAACATATAGATCTTGAATCTTGAAGTCTCAAAAACTGAGAGTCCAATCTTCCAAGACCTATCAGAATTCTAGATCGTGCCAAGAAACAACTCTATCAAAACGCACAAAGCAAAAAGCAAACAAAGCAATCATGTTGCGATACCAATGTTTGATTATTCTCCTTGGTTGCATGGCAGGTGTAGCTCATGGATCAAGTCTTGGAACTGGTATGGATGCCGAAACATTACGATCTTTGGGCATACCTGAATCCAAGATTCAAGAGCTCATGAATGAAGACTTCGAACTTATGGAAGATTTCTCAGATATTGAAGAAGAAGAGGAGGAACAAATGGAAGAAATTGAAGATGACGACGATCTCCTATTACCCATGATGGAAGAGGACGAAGAAGAAGAACCACAAGAAGATGATGATCAAGAATTAGGTTTTGAAGAGGAAGTAGTAGAAGACGGTGAAGATGATTCAAGTCAAGCTTACAAGTCTAGTGATGATTGGTGGAGAGATCCTTTAGCTGCATTTGATGAGGAGGATGAAGACGAAGATCTCGACTTGGAGGAGCCCGAGGAAAGTCCCTCGCCGATAGAACCTGAAGAAGATTTGGAACCTGAAGAGGAATTGATCATGGAAGAATTGTCAGAAGCAGAACCTGAGCTTGAGGAGGAGGAGGAGGAGGAAGAAGAAGAATTGATGATGGATCAATTGCCTAAAGCGGAACCTGAGCTTCAAGAAGAAGAAGAAGAAAGTGAAGCGATGGAGGAGGAGAAACCAAAGAAAGTAGCAGTCAAGCAAGAGGAAGAAAATTTCATAGATGATGCAAAGCCACAAGAGTTTGTTGAAAACAAGAAGGAAATCGAAAAATTGTCTGAAGGTCCGATTGAAGCTAAAACATCTAAAGACACAGAGAAACAACTTGAAGTGAAGCAAAAAGTTGGATCTGATATCAAAACAAGTATTTCAACACCAATGGCGCAAGCAGTTTCCTTGTTGGCTCCTACAGTAAAATCGTTGATTTCAAATATTGGTCCTTTGGCTACAAGCAACCCTCTTGTTCAAGTGGTAGGTGCTGCTGCCATTGCAAGAGCTTTAATGTTGAGTGTTGGTCCTAAGGACAGACGAAAAAAGAAAACTTCCAAGCAAGGATCATCCAATGAAAATGATGAGTTTACAGCTCTTGATGAAGAATTCGATGCTGAACTAGAAGCATACAGAGGAGACGAACATGCATACAGCGATGAAGACGAAGACTACATCAGTTTAGACGACGAAAGAGACTTGATGCACCAACAACATCAGCATCACGGCCTACACTCATCTGAACAATCGTTATCATCACAAAATCCACGTCGACGATTCAAGTTACCCATGGGTAAGATTCCTAATCCATTTGGAGGATCAAGGAGGTTACCATCCAAACATGCTCTTTTAGATGAAATTGAAGAATTGAAGGAAAGAGTGAAAATTGCTGAATTTGAACGGGAAAATGTAGAAAAGGAATACGAAGAAACAAGTATGAAGGTATGTTTTTGCCCGTCAAAACAACTATTGATAAATGGCGACTTCCGTACGCAAATATTTGTGTTTGAATGTGTTTGCACCGTCTCTGACAATGTAGTCTTTCTCTCACTCTTCGTGGTCTTGATTTTTCTTTCGTGTAGTTACAAG
Source organism: Asterionellopsis glacialis (assembly GCA_014885115.2). NCBI lineage: Eukaryota > Bacillariophyta > Plagiogrammaphyceae > Rhaphoneidales > Asterionellopsidaceae > Asterionellopsis > Asterionellopsis glacialis. The sequence continues at coordinate 10,315 of WKLE02005087.1, read as the reverse complement.
GAACAATGACAGATTTGACTTCACTTCAACAAACTTCAAAGTATTTGAAGGCTCAATTACGAGATAATGAAGATGCCTTGAGCCGCACTGTGCGAGCAGAACGCCGGAGAGCAAAGGAAGAACTCAAACGAATGAGAGAGGCCATGTTGACTGTCTTGGAACGAGAACGAAAGGCAATGCGGGAAAAGAACGAGAGAGAAATTGCAGAGCTCCGATCATTGATGGATGACTCGGAACATGATATGATGCAATCATGACTTGTTTTTTAGATACAAAAATCTCAAACTGGCCATGAGTGACTCAATTTGTTGTGTATTGGAGGAATAATATATTTTCTTTGAAAATACGCAACAAGCTGGGGTATGGGATTTGATATTGGTTAGCATGCACAGTTGGGGAAATGAAACAAAAAAGGGGCGTACATCATCTAAACATACACATGGAAATATTTGCTTTTCCGTCCCTTTACAAACAATACTGGAACTAAATCGCTTTGAACAATATTGACTGTGCAAGGTAACTAAAATAACAATAACAATTAAATTAACTAGAACATTTTACGTTTTTTTCGTTTGTGTTCATTGCCGTCACGATGATTCGTGTTTTCATTACCTGTAAGCGTTGCGAACCGTAAGAGGCGGCATTCCATTTGGAGACCCCAAACACATGCTGGGATCGAATCAAGGTCTTGAGATATTTCCGTTATTCCCCATTCGTATTGTTTGGCTTTTTCTAAAAGTAATCGATGAGAGTCTGCACAGCGAACTTGTAAACAGAGATAGACAATAGTGCCACTATGTGCCATGAAACGGAGAGTTTTCAGTAAGGGTTCTACAAGCATAGGTGTAAAGACTACATCTGTCCCTACAATGGTATCAAATGAATGTGGTTTCAAATCCTTAGGATATGCAGCAACATCATCTTCCATGTGGAGCCAATTGAGTTGACGTACCACAGCCACTTGTTTCGTCGGTTCTTCTTCGTTGTCGTCCTGTGATGTTTCATGGTTCTTTTTCTTTTTACATAGTATAGATGAATTTTGAATAACATTTTGTTGTAAATTTGACATGGCTTCAGGTGTCTCTGTAAGGACGACACGTTTCGACCATCCAGATGCTCCCAATGCAATCCCTAACATGCCGCAACCAGCTCCAACTTCCAAGGTTTTCCCTAGTAATTTCTGTTGGGATAGTAGAAAATTTAATAACAGATACGAAGTTTCCCAAACAATCCCACCTGTATGATTTCCACATGCATTTGTATCTTGTTTTATTACGACATTTATTGCTTCTGTTGTATTCTTTGTCTTTTTGAAGATCTTTTTCCGTTTTCTTTGCAAGGAATCCAGTTCTATCCGATAACCTACAGAAGAAACATTAGCAAGTTCGAAAAATGCTAATGATAACTTGTCATCAGCATCAACTTCTTCGTTATTTTCCTCGTGCTGAGGCCTCGTTTGTTGCCGCTCCAACCCTGTAGGATCATTCATAGACACAACATCCTGGAAGAACAAACATGTGTCAGTTTTGTCGGTTATCCCCATGGTGGTGAAATATACATCACCTTTCGCTGTGTTCTTTGGAAGGGCGAGATGAAAAAACCGACTTCACTTTCAGCACGATAGACTCTATTGATTCTGTCCGGGGTACGGTAAACTTTCGGATTTTCAAATTTTGGGGGGCTTTCTGGTTTCTCGATTGGCGGAGGGAGGTTGAAACATGAGAGTCCATGGACAGACGTTACTATAAAAAATGGGTGGCCTCATACTCACTAAAACCTCAATTTTCTTGGAACATCGGGGGGTGGAGACTTTTGTGAGAAGAAAATGGAGGCGTGAAAGGAAAAAATTGAAGTCGAACATTTATTTTTGTGTGCCTTTTATCATCCAATGGAGAGACAAGAAATGACACAACCTGCCAAGTGAAACAAGTTCTCAGCTTGCACCAGTGATAGAAGGCAACCAAAAATCTATAGATCATCGTATTTTGTCGACCGAATGCTCCCCAGTTGTAACTCTAACGCCAAGCCGAAAGTTAACGCGAGTGTTTTCTTCGAAACTAGAGTAGCAAATATTGAAATTTAGAATCTAACAATAATTGATCTGCCATGACAAGTGCAACTTTATCATCCCAATTCCAATCTACAAGCTGTGCTGCTAGTACTATGACATCGGTCAAATACCCCCTTCATCATGCTGCAGGATTGGGTGATTCGAACTCGATTGTAACTTTACTACTTGCGGCTGATATATCATCATCGGATGACGACGATAATAGCAGTTGTAGCATCTCGTATGCTAAAGTTGGCATTCATCAACTTGATTCGAAAGGTCGGACACCCCTTCATTGGGCAGCACGGAATGGTCACGCAAAACTTTGTCGACTTTTAATTGAAACATATAAAGCAGATCCAAATATCCCTTCCTATCGTGATGAAAGAAAGGGTGTCACACCACTTGAATTATCTGCATGGCGTGGTCATTATGACACTGTTCGAATACTACATGAATTAGGTGCGAACTTGCATCGAATCAATTCATGGGGGTGTGGTATTGCTCATTGGACTGCATTATGCCCTACATTTGCAGATGCTGCAGCAGCAGTATCAATTTCCTCCTCCTCTTCTTCCGACAATGATAACAAAATCAACAATAGCACCGACGAAGCCAATCTTCCATTATTATACAAGGAGAAGGTTACATCTAATCTAAAAAAAATTGCTTGCTTTTTAACCCAAAATGGTATCAAGTGGACGATACCAAATGGTCATGGTCAAACACCCATGCATAAGGCAGCTTATGGCGGAAATGTACCAATCTTGCAGTATTTGATTTCTCATTTCCATTTAGTAGATGAGAATGTCGATGAAGATGGCAATACCGCAGCTGATTGTGCAGAAAGATCAGGAAAACCTAATGCTGCAAAATGGGTACGAAAATATGCTTCCAAAGAATGGAGAGATTCTGTCAAGTTGCTAGGATTGACAGTAGAAGATTCTTTTTCTTCGTCCTCTGTACAGATCAATAATTATGAAAGTTCAAGGGAACAACTAGAGGAGCAACTGCCCAGTCCGCCTTCCCTGGCTCAGGTTCGAAGGGCTTATATCGAGTTAGCACGACAATATCATCCTGACAAAGCAGTGTTGGAGACATCAAAAAATGAACATATTGAAGGATCATCATCTTCCTCCTCCAATTCATCGTCAGAGAAATTATTGCGCTGGTTTGAACTTCATTCTGCTTATGCGTTACTGCGGGATTGGTGGACTGATCCTGATCGATACGATATAACCGTTCGGCAACGGACAAGGAATCGTAATTTGGTAGAATGTCCCTTGTTGTTAACGAACGGAGAAAATCAACAAAACAATTGGGAAAGTAAGACACTCCAATGTTCAAAGCAAGAGGACGAAATTGTACTTTTTGGTATTAGATTAAATCGTTTACTTCAATCTTCAAATTATCGCCAAAATGGTTTACCCATGGATCGACTTGCACGTCTCTATGGCAAATCCTACCCCGGAGAAACTATACCCAACCACAAAGCCTATAAATGCAAAAAGTTGGTTCATTTCATTAAGAAACACTGTGAAAGTGTGTGTAGCGTGGAATACACTTGTAGCGCATATCTTTTGTGGCCCAAAAAGGAAGATTAAAAAAAAGAAGAAACACGATGCTTTGTCATTATTTAGTTTGAATCAATTTTAATCTTGAATGTAGTCCTAACATGATTTGTAAAAGCTGTCCACATTGGTAATTTGATCCTTTTCAAAAGAAATTGTGTACAGGTACCAGTATTCCTCGTTTTCAAAAAATAATCTAGATAAGAAGTAATAGTCTAGACTCTTTTAGACCTGAACTAAACTATTGGGGGAGTGTTGCTAAAAAAGTGGGGTACCAGTCCAGGTACGGAGCTACGTTAGCAAAAAAAAGGGTGGTATATTTCGCTGTTGTTCGCGCTTCACGTTTGCGGGGCACATATCTTTTATCACAATCTCAAATCAGTGTCGGGAGTATTTTATATTGTTCCGAAAACGACAACAGGAACAACAACAACAACAACAAATTGTTCCGTCGCTTCTTGCATCTTTCCACAACATACAAGCACTACTTTCCAATTGATCATATGAGAATGGCGGAGAATACACACAGAAGCAGTGGGTCTAATTTCGCTAAAAGGCACCAATCAATGCGTCGAGCTTCTATACTTGCAGAAGAATCACTTAAATGTGCCATGCCAAAATCAGCGACTGATTATGTTCAAGTAAGTAGTCGTGTAGTCGTTCTATATCAATATACTCTGCTTCGTGATGTTGTTATGTCTTGCTTATCCAATGAATTAGAATTTTTCAGACCCATGATTATTCATTTTAAAATATGTGAACTAACCAATACTATGGAAACTTTCTATGATATCTTGTCCTTGGAAGATTAAGAGATCTGCCATTGAATTCCAGATTCTTGAGTTGCAATCCCAACTGGAATTACTAAATTCACTTGTTGCCATGAAGCCAAAAGAAAAGATTGAAACTTTATTTGACCTTCTTGATACAAATAATGACCGTAATGTTGATGGACGAGAGCTTGCTTTAGGATTGAGAAGAGTACAAGGAGTATCAACTTTTGTGGAAGCCTTAAATGATGCGATTGATCGAGTTGTTACATGTGATACGGATGGAGATGGAAAACTTGATATAAACGAATTTGGAACACTTGTTCAAAGTCTTGCAGATGCAATTGATTGTACATCTGCTGAAATTGCAGAAATGATGATTATGGAAAATATTTTTTCAGTCGATAATAAATATCGAAACGAGGCGACAGCAGATGATTCGATGTCTTCGGAAGATGCAGTCGACATTGCAAAAAAGGAATATGTATATCGGAAAGGTCTAGCAGATGAACGAATGATGGTTCTGTTTGAGGTGTTTGATGTTAATAAGGTTGGAGTGATTGATTTTAAGGATGTGGTCGTGGGCCTCTACAAACTTACAGAAAATTTGGAAGGAGTAAACAAAGCGGCAGTGACTTCTCTCCTTATGTTTGATGAGAACGATGAGTCAAAGGTCCTTGATTATATGGGATTTACGAAGCTTATTTTGAATGTTGTAGCAGCGTCGCCTAATGACATCAAGTTTGAAGATGTTGCCGATGCAATGACTCGGTCAGCCGCTACACAAATCCGAAAAGAAGAAAGTCCATCGGCCGAACATGTAAATAACGTCTTTTCGATGGACGATTCTCTCAGGCAGCTGATTGATATGAGCTCTCACGAGGATGAAAAGGAGAGCTTAAATGAAATCGAGTATAGCAAGTTGTACACGCTTTTCACTTTATGGGATCTTGACCAAGATGGTTCGATCGACTTTCAAGAGCTTCTGTTGGCCTTACGGTAAGTAAAAAGAAATGCCAATTTTGTTATGGTAATTCTGATTTGGTATTGCATAAAATTTCTTATAGCAAACAATATTCATTTCTATGCAGAAAATTTCAGGAGAAAACAGATCTCTACAACACAGTTGAGGAAACCATATCAGTAATTTACAATTTTGATGAGGACGGAGACCAGCGACTTGATTTTGGAGAGTTTGCATCCTTCATTGCCAAGTTTGCTAGCATGTCCAATTCGAATGTGCTTGATCTTGTCGACAGTATGATTGTTGCAACAGCTATTCGCGAAAATACCAAAGATGATTTAGATTTCTCAAACTCAATCGGAGAAAGTGATATTGAGTACTGGAATTCCTTGTCCTCGCTTAGGTGAAATAATAATAATAATTTTCTCGGCCCTGTTTAACGTTACTCCTCTGGTATTGAAGCTTGAGGCTTCTAGGGGCAGCATGTATTGGTCATGTATTGGTACAATCTCTTTCTGGAAGATGTTCATGGTCTGCATGGTTCTCGCATGAAAATGATCATACTTTCAGGTACTAGATAGTATTGATGTTGCTGATTAAAGATGCTCACCATGACGATTAAATGACTAAGTAGTGGAATTCAATGAAACCGATGTGAATGGTAAAAAATCTTACTTACTACTAGTTCCCATGTAAAAGAAAACTCGTAGGAGTACAATCTGTACCGCGTGGGGACCAAATATTTGACAACCAGTACATTTGCTGCATTGTTCTAGAGGTTGGTGCATTACTATGGAGAGAAAATGATAGAGAATCATTGTCAATCCGACCAAGACCGTCGAAGGTAATCCTAGAGGGATTAACAACTCGATTGGTCGACACTGAAGAAGCGGTGATGAGGCTGAATAATGACGACGACAATAACAACTTCATGTTGATGCTAAGTAGTATACTTTATGCATGCAAAGATTTTATGATGTCATAGGGATGGATCACGCTGTGTGAATTCACGTGAAGGCGTTATGGAAAGTGGTCGTGAAATAGTTTCCATCACGGGACACCTCTTCATGTTAATAACGCGTGATTTCATAACGTAGGAATCTACTGTTAACATCACGTGAATTTCCATTTCACGCATGATAATGTACAATAAGTGTCTTACAAGGTTTTTGTTCTTGGATGTTCTAAATGCTGATCCTGGATGTTCTAATGCTGATCCTCCAACCTTTCACAATACACTACCTATTCCATCGTAAAAAGTATTTCAGACGCTTCAATCTCCCATCTCCACTCTTCTAAGCACTTCAACAATGGCAAAGCTAAGCGAAAATTAGGCGATGAACATCAAGCACTCGACCAACTCAGCGCTCAGGACCTCTTGCAACCGCACAAATAACTCTTGAAGATTTGATGGACACATGCCTCATTGGCTCCGGCCGCATGCCTGGCGAATCGGCACACGCCCCGGCGAATCAGCACGTGCTGCATCCCTCCACGTTCTGTATGTTTGATGCACCGTACATCAGCAACATGCCTTCTGAGGCTGCCCTATTCCATTGCTGCCACGGTATCCTGTCTAATATTTCCACAGAGTTCATTCATGGCACATCCTGCCATAAATCCCCCCAGCACCTCAATTCAACTTCAAACTAAAAAATATCATGGCTGGTGACGATGCTGCAGCCGCAGCATTAAAGCCGACTTCGTCCGATTCCAACTCCAACTCTGATGGCAATGGCAGTGGGACAGCAGCTGCAACCAAACCGCCACAACGTTGTTATCCATGGTGAAGGAGTACAAGAGGAGGAACAATAAGAAGGATTCTACAGAGGCAAGGAAGCAGGCGGAATCGGAAGGCGAAGAGAAGAAGGAGAAGGAGGGCAGTCAGAAGCCTCCTGCAAAACGCCCTAAGACGGTTGATCTCATGTTTGGTGGGATGGATAGGAGGAGTAGTGGTGAAGTGGCAGCCCCAAAGAAGGATGATGATAACACAATCAGGATTGAATGTGAGAGGCAGCTTGCTCTCTACCTTAAGATGAAAGGTACGGGCATCAGGGATGCTGATGGCAACTACACCAATCTACTAGAGTGGTGGAAAGTGAAGGAGAGTGAGAACCAAATTCTTATAGTGGCTTGGGTGGCTCATGCCTACTTGTCTATCCCTGCAGCATCTGCGCCATCGGAAAGAATTTGGAGCATTGCTGCCCAGATCCTCACATTGGGTGAGGAGGTTACTTCCGGCATCATGTTTGTGAAGCAGAATCTGGAAGTACTTCGCAAACATTACCCTACTTTGACTAAGAAAATGGAGGATGCTTTGCCTCTTGAGCTTTCTGGACTTCCTGATCTTGATGAGAAGGTCCTGGCCTGCATCAATACAGGCCAGGACCTATTTACTATGGACTTCTAACCTAGTAATGCCCCTTTGCCTGTCTCGTTGCATACTACTTTAGTACCTACTGAAAATTCACGTGAATTCACGTTATTTCCATCACGCCTACCCCACTGACTTCACAAGTTCACGCAGGGCTGGTGTGATGGAGTTGAATACATCTCTACTAAAAATCATTTTTTCACATTTCGTACCATACTGGATTCCTACGTGCTTATGTGCCTCAAAAGATACATTTCAGCAAACTCGTCAGTGTTACAATGTTGGAAGACTCTATTCTCTAGAGAGGTACTCTCTTCTGCTTCTTCCACTATATTAATTTAAATAATGTAAGTCCATGAACTATACATCCTTACCATACTAAGCCACGCTCTCATGTTGATCCGCCCATAACTTTAATGTTCTTCCGTCATATCCACTTCCATTTGTTGCCCCACACTTTAGAGCCCCACTACCTCCAAACATGTGAAAAAACAATCGCTAACTCATGGCGTGGCATCCCCACTTTCACCACCAGCCACTCTTCTGCCTGAGAACTAATCTTCCTCTTCCTCCATAGCTTGCAGAATGGCCAATGAATCCCCTCCAACAAACATTGAGAATCGATTGATCCCAGTGGACATTGACTTGCGGAAAACCATTGAACGACGTGCACCACCTTCTTCGCTGACGGCTGTGATCTTAGCCTTGAGAGGGTGTTTGGGGAAGCTATAAATATGATCACGAATGCGCTTGTAAGACGGCGTCTGCTCCATGATTCCTTCAGGGTCCGAGAGCTCCACATCGAAGTTGTTAATGATGGTGGAAGCAATGGTCATGGTAAGCCAAACAGCGTAGGGCTGTCCAAGGCAAGTATGCTGTCCCATACCAAATGGGAAATAACGCGCTTTCATCACTTCTCTTTCTTGAGCCACTGGGCGTTTCTCTACGCCAGAGCCTCGGCGCATCTTCATTTTGAGATCCTTGTTGTTCTTAAGCGAACTAATGACCTCGCCATCATCCCATCTCTCTGGACGAAATTCATCAGGCTTGACCCAAATACTAGGATCATTCTGCATGATAATGGTAGGAATGACAACATGATCACCCTTCTTGAGCGCCATCGATCCTTCAAGAAGACTAGAATAATATGATTCATAAATGAGCAATAGAAACTGCAGTTCTAATGAAAAGACAAACTTCTTTCACACTTACCACACATGATTGGCTGTTTCCTCGTTGACAACATAACGCTGAATCATGATTGGAACTGGAGCGTACATACGCAGTGTCTCCTTAAAACAACAGGACAAATTGGTAAAAATGCCATTGTCTGCCTCCTCACGAATGTCCTTCAAAAGACTCTTCTCTTGAAAGACATGAGTTGTCAACCAAAAGGAAGCAGGGGATGGAGCCAAGGCAATCATGAACATGCACAAATTGTGTAACCTCTCAATCGATGTAACTTCTCCCTGCTTCTGTGCCTCACAAAGGATCCGCTCAATCCCTCCAAGTTCTGAAGCAGGCAACTGGAGTCGTTCAGTCAAATAGTTTAGGAGTGGGGCAAAATCACTGCTGGTATAAGAAGGCGAATGACCTTGCATCCCAATGTTGAGAGAATCGTCAATGGCATCAGCAAGCACGACAGTGTCATTCTCTTCCCCCTTTTCTACCATGGGATTTTGAACCACCATGCCCTCCTCTGCCACCGTTTTAACTCCAAGGATGAGAAGAAGATGGATCTCAACAACGAGACGGTTAATGAGCTGGAAGTATTCAATTCCATCCGGGGGTGAATTTTTGATGGCAGCCTTCACTGCAGCAATGCTATGATCAATCGCGTCTTGTGTACGATTTTCAAACTCAGCCCTATCAAAGAAGGGGCTACAGACTGTGCGAAGACGCTTCCACTTGGCACTGCCACCACCCGGTGCACCCAAAACAGTATGGCAGGATGTAACGGACGCGTCAGCATTTGGCATGGTGCGTTCAAAGACATCGCCGTAAAGCAGCACATCCCTCACGGATTTTTCGCTCGTAAGAATCAAAGATCTTTCTCCCCAAAACAGCTTAGACTTGATGCTCCAGAAATCACGCTTTGTGTTTGAATAGGAAATTGAGAAAGTGCAGAGACAGTGAGCTAATTGAACATGCCAATGCATACAATACAGCACACAAAGTCATGATCTATATAGATTCAAGAGCACGCAATATGGTACATGTAACTATTAACTTACCCCACAGCGATTGCACTTGTTGGCCAACTCGAACAAAGAACCAGGATGCCCCGCAAGGACCCGCAACAGATCCTTTGCCTCAACTGGCCAAACATGGGCACTGACAATAGTGAATAAAATCCCGACAGCAAGGAGTACCAACAAGGCACCTGCAAGTGCAAGGAGGGCTACGCCAGCAGCATCCAAAGAATGGGCTTGTTCCCCATTAACTGCCTTCCAGATCAGAGTGGCAATCACCCCTGCCAAAGCAACAAGGACTGCTGTGGAAATATGTGATAATTCAAACAGTGTCGACAATCTGCCTGAATGAGCTCTTAGGATCTGTGCGATGGGTTGTACAGGACGTATACAA
>WKLE02005065.1:0-10498 GCA_014885115.2 Asterionellopsis glacialis | reverse complement strand
TTCTCTCACAAGAAGTAAGCAATTATTTTTGGGGAAGCGAACTGGAAGTGATGTGTATTTTCTTTGCATACGGTACCCATCAAAATCTGGATCAAACTACCTGCTCTAGAGGTCCTCTGTAGAGCTTCTGCGGTTCTCGTCGTGCTTTCGTTTGAAGAAAGATCCCACAAAATGTGGCTCTCGTCTCCAGCCCAGAACGGTAATGACGTCGGACTCTATCCACGTCGTCACCACGTACGAGCTCATACAGTCAGTTTACCCCGTACTTTCACTACGGCATGACCCCATACGTACGAATCTCCTTTGAGTTTTTGAAAAGGAGAAAAACAAGAAGGAAGAATGAAAGGGGGAGAGAGAACAAACAAAGAAAAAAATACTGTAGTAGGAAATGAAAAGAAAAAAAATCCCAAAGAATATATAGACCACAAGTAATTTTGACTATGGCAAAATGAAACCGAGATATAGTAACATGCAATGCCTTAACCACAACTTTACAGAGACTTTTTTGTAGACCATCAAACTTTAGAGTTCAAAACACTGTAACAAGATTATTTTTAGGAGGTTCTCTTTTGCTTCTATTTTTCTTTTATGACTGATTGGCATATTTCTCTTACCTCTTCCTTCCAATTTTAGTAATACTAACTATAGTACTCCCAAATAGTCACAGCATTGGACCTCCTCAACATATATGCAATGCGACTAACTTGAATAACAATTACCTGCACTTCGTCTAACAATAATGTTTCTGGTGCTGTTTCTTCATAGTATTCACTGTTCTGTTGTTCTTCTTCGTCATAGTGTTGGTCCATGCAGTAATTACTATAAAAAAGAAATTGGTGCTGTTTTTATGTGCCTTGGTGCTGATCCACTCTCATATATGGTGATAAAAAATCCACTAGTCTTCTTTTTAGTGCCTTCTTGTAGCATGCTTTTACAGTAGTTTTCACATAAAGAATGAGGACTTAAATGAAAGATATGTAGAGTGCTACTACTAGTATTGACTAGGATCACTTGCCTCTCTTACTAGTAGTAGTACTATCTGCCTCCAAAATCTAAATTTTGAAGCCAATACTAGTTCAGCTACCTACTGTCCTCTTTGAAAGTTGCATGCACTGGTTGAGCAAAATGATAATACAATTATTAAAGGGCTACCCTATTTTTGTGTTGTTATGCAAACCTTTGGTTGTAGAGGTGTGCTACTTATGAGACTCAAATGTCCCTAATAAATTTAAAAATAAATTCAAGGATCTCAAGGTGGTATGTTTTGTTTCTCTAGGCAGTATTTTTTCCTTTAATATTATCCTAGCAATAAATTAATTTTTAGCATATTATTAGCTATTGTCAAAACTTTCCAGATTTCTAGGAGTAGCAGTACTCCTAGATGACAAGAATGGCAGTAGTAGTGTGGAGGATTAGTTCTTGTCTTACTGATCATATGGTCCAATTTCAAAAAAATACAAGCTTTGGTGTTTCTCAGCCATGTGTGTGCATAGTATGTTATAAGTAACAACATTCATTGAATTCCCTAACAAATTTTGTTATGCTACATGCGCATCAACTGGCACTGCTACTAATCCATAATAAAGTATATAGCCTTAAATGACCATACAAGGAATTAAACAGGTCTTTTGATTACAACTACCATTATCAAAATACTTCCTTTATTCCACTTTTTGACTTTATATTATCTATTAGTATGTCACTCTCTTGTTGTCTTTTCAATGGAAAGAACCAGTAGACTGTGTAGATTGGTGCAGGTACTAATGTGTTGCTGACAGACCTGACACAACAATCATCATTATAAGCATTGAAGGGAGGATTGAAAAAAATTAAGTACTATTGAATTTGACTTCTTGTTGTAACGTGTTGCTTGGTGTGGTTGTTTACTTTAATCCAAATATTTTTTGTCATTTTGATTAGTGTTCCTGTCACATTTTTTACTCTCTCATGGATCTAAAAGAATTATTGTGAGATACCTCTAGGTCTTCCATAGCTTCATCATGATACCCCCTTTTGTGAATTTTATAATAAACTGGGTTAAGCAGATAGTTATGGCAGTTTTCATTTTTCCCCATCAATTCTTGTTTTGTTACTTTGTGATCATCAATCAACACAACATGTTATAAAAACAAATCATCAAGTGCATAAAATCTGAAAAGATGGCTGAAATTAAGAGGAATTGTTCACAGTATGCAAAATTTCATTGTGTTCTTTGTAAAGTTGTAAATGATCTTGGTTGAACAATTAGTTACAGCAAACACAGGGTGTTGTTATTAAGATACAGTCCACACCCACCAATAAGAAACACTTGACATTTTTCTAAGCTTGAAATTTCTTATTTCTCACAAATTTCCAAGCTTGAAATAAGAAATGTTTCTTATTGAATGATGCAATCATGATGTCACAGTGAAAGCTTAATCTTATATAAAAAAAATAAATGCCATTGTTTTCTTGTTGAAGTTTTTTCTCACCCGGCCCCTCTAGCCCTAAAATATGCAAAATAAGAAAAAAGGACACAATTTTTCTAGCTTGGAATTTTTTATTTAGGATGAAAATTCCAAGCTTGATCTAAGAATTGCATTATTTATTATGGGAGTGGACTGTACATCATCAAGCACCTGTTATCCTTAAGTACTGATGTAAATGAAGTACTGATGTAAATGATTTGTTTAGAGTTGGGTAAATCCTTCTACTCTTTTGTGAATTTGGAAATGATGAACTACTTCTTTTACTATTTCATTAAAGTTGTTTCTTCAGTTCAAATTGATTATTTCTGTTACTTTGGAGGAGTCTTCAACAAACAAAATAAGATGTGATTGTAACAAATGATTCACTACATGGTATCCATCTTAAGTATAGTTGTCAATGAAGGTCCACACTTGGGTTACTTCATCATTATCTCTTTTTTGAATTTCCAAATAATCTTAGTTTAAAAGTTAGTTAAACTAGTTACTTCATTTGTTTCTATACTTGTAACAATTATTGTTTGTGTTATTTTGTGATCTTCTACAAAAGCAAGATATTATGAAAGCATCTCATCCTCAATTGTCTGTTATCCTTAGAACAATGGTTGAGAATAATTGATCACAGTTGGGTAACTTCATTGTTATCTACTTTTGTGATTTTTCTAAATCTTGCTTTACAGTTTAGTTAAAGTAATTTTTTCCTACATTTGTAATTAAAATGATGATACCAGTTTAAGCAACATTGAGTTAAAATGAAAGTAGTTTCTTTATTTTCCCCTATGCTTGTAACAATGGTTGTATTTGTTACTCTGTGGACTTTGACAGTAAAGCACATGATATGATTAAAACAAATGATGTAGTACTACCTGGTATTCTGAAGCATTCTTTTTTGATAAATGATTGTTCATAGTTCTGTAACTGAATTGTGGGATTTTGTGAAAATTTATAACTATCTTGCTTTACAACTTAGCTAAAGTAATTAATATCTACATTTTTTTCCTGCATTTGTGGAAATTATTCTCTTGTTACTTTATGGCTTACAAAAAAAATGTTATTAAAACAAATGATTTAGTACCTGCTGGAATCCTTAACAGTGATTATCACAAATGGTGATTGTTCATAGTTGGGTAACACCATTATGGTCCTTTGTGAATTTCTCAATGATCTTGGTTTTCCAGTTACAGCAGTTAAAGCAGTTTCCTCTTCAATTTTTCCTAGTACAATTTTCACAGCTATTCTCCTTTTACTATTAATTTTCAATAGACACAGGATACTATTAGAACAACTGATCTAGTACTACCTGGCATTTTGTTTAGGAACAGTTGTGAGTGATTGTTTGCAGTTGGGTAACTCTATTGCTGTCTTTTGTGAAAATATTCTTCTAAATTTAGGTTTCCCAGTTAGTTAAAAGGAATTCTTTTCCTATACTTATAGAAATTATTGTTTTGCTTACATTACTTTATGATCTTCAAGAACACAATAGGATGCTATTGAAACCATAAACAATCTAGTATCTGTTAACATTAATTATGGGGGATGCAAATGTTTGTCCACAAATGGGTACTCCTAACTTCATCCTACTAATTAAAAAGTAGATTCTTTTTAGTTTTTCTTTTTATTTGTAACAATTATTGTTTTTATTACTTTGATGTGGTCGTCTTCAACAACTAACATAGGATAGTATTATTAAAACAAATGATATAGTGTGACCCAGTGTCCTTTTTAAAAGTTCAGTTGTAAAAATGGTTGTTCACAGCCAGGTAACTTCATTGTTGTCTTGTTCTTTTAAATTTCTTAATATTCTGGGTTTGTCACCCCATTTAGTTAAAGTACTAGATTTCCTCCCCTGCACTTGTAGAAATTATTGTTTTTAGTACTTTTTGTGATCTTCAACAAATACAGGATCATGATAAGAAAACAAAAAATGATCAAGTCCCTGTTATCTTCAACAGTGGTTGTAAATTCTTTTTCACAATTGGGTACACTAACTTCATTCTGGTCTTTTATGAATTTAAAAATGATGAACTCAGTTAAACATTTACCTTCATTTTTTCCCTGCCCTTGTAAAAATTGTTCTCAATGCTGGTTTCATTGGTTTGCCGGCAGTCAGTTTGAGAGTACTAGTTTCTTTATTTTGTTTACCTGCACTTATAAAAATTGTTCTAAATGGTATTTTTGGTTTACCAATCAGCATTTAAAGTAGTTTCTTCTTTTTGTTTGTCTGCACTTATGAAAAATCTTGTTCTTACTACTTTGTGATCTTCAATTTTTCCTAATACTTTGTGGTTTTCAATAAACACAGGATGTACATGTTATTGAAATTAGAGCAGTGTGCAGTGCCTGTTGTCCTTGACATCCATGTTTGTAAATGATTTTTCACAGTTGGGGAACTTCATTTTCCCCCTTTTGAAATCATGAACAATGAGGATTTTTGGTTCACCGCCAGAAAAAAAGTTAGGATTGTTTTGTTACTTAATGCTTATCAACCAATACAGAATTGAATTAAACAAATAACCAACAAGTCATGCCTGTCATCCCTAACAATGGTTGTAGTAGTACTAAATGATTGCTCATGGTTCAGTACCTTTTGTTTTTGTTGTCTTTTGTGATTTTTAAAATGATGATATTGGTTCAACACTTACAAGTCATGGCAGATTTAATTTTGCTTGCAGTTGTAGTATCTGCTTTGTATCAACTTTGTGGATTGAGTACTGACTCAGTGTATCATTAAAATAATACATCATCAACAAGAAGTGTATGCTATCCTTAGTACTAAGTATCATGGTTGTAAATGATTGCTCACAACATGATTGCTCACAACAGTTTTTGGGTAGTAACTTCTTGTCCTTGTCCTTTGTGAGTTTATAAATTATGATTTTGTGTTAACACTTTCAGTTTTGCTTGCACTTGGAACAATGTTTTTATTACTTTTGGTTGATAAACAAACAAAACCCATTATCAAAAAGATCATGGAGTGCTTGTTTTCATAGGAATGGATATAAAATGATTGTTCATGTTTTTTTTTAAATCATGATACCCCTTGTGAATTTATAAATGGTATTGGTTTAACAGTTAGGTATAATCATGCGTTTTCAAATTTTGTTTGCACTTGTAACAACAATTTGGTTTGTTACTCTATGATCTTTAACAACAAGTTATTAAAGAGATCCTTAATGACAAATGCCTCTTGTTATCCTTTAGGAATTTAAAAATGATCTGGATACAACACTACTAATGCCCTTTTTGTATCCATGATGTTTTAAATAACATCACACTACTACAGAGATTTGGTTGGAATAGTGGTGGTCTGCTGGTTCCAATATGGTAAATACAACAAGTTCAACATGTTATTCACTTCCCTTAACATGCTACTAGAAGAATTGTTACCATATTTTTATCTCTTTAGTACTCCAGGTGATGTTGAATTATTGCAATCAAATTAGCAATTTTAGTAGCCTGGTTATCATTTATAAAGCACTATATGATAATGGCAATCACCATTATAGCACACCAGAATCCAAGAAGGATCATACCATAAGTCACATCCTCCTCCTCACTTCTTTTTGAGGAGTCCAAGAGTAAAAGCAGTACACATTAGTACACAAGAAGTCTTTGTGTTGTGTTTGAGTAAACTAATAGTATAATAACAATAAATAAATTCAAATAGCTGTTTATTACTTATACACAAACTCTTAAATACAAAGCCTTGGTAGAGACCACCACTACTAAAAGTTTCCTGTCCTGTCCTAGCCTGTCCTGTCCTAGCCTGGTGCTCTGCCTCTGCTCACCATATCTTCTTCTTGTAATTGAGAAGAACTTCATCATGAGATTACTGCTGGTACAAATAATTATAAAAGCAAAGCTCCTTATTTCTTTATAACAAATTAATTACCAAAATTTTAACTGTCTGATGTCACAAACAAGCACCATTGCTCCTTAGGCTAAGCTTGAAATAGCAGCACACCAAGCTTGAAAGATACTCCAGGCCTTTGCTTGTATATTTAGAGGAAGAAACCTGGTTCTTGTAGGCGTATTACTGGTGTACTTTCTTAGATGAAACTCCTAAATCCCCCCCTATTCATCTCTCATTTTCTCCTTGAGCTCCTTGGATGCTTGTGGTTATGGCATTGTGTCATTTCTGCTTCTTGTGGTGTAGCACTAGATATATTTGCTTTTTTGACTTTAAAATTCTGTACCTTTTAATTTAGTAGTAATGGAATAAATTGTAGTTAAAGAGCAATTGAAAGAGAAAAAAAGAGGCAGAGAGAGAGAGAAAGTATATGATTTTATTCCTCCTTTGTCCTTTGTTTGTGGGGAACCAAGATAGTGACGTTGTTGAGCCAGTTTCCAGATGTCCCGCCACCGCCCACGCCTCGAGCACGAGCGAGCATGCAACGCCACCAACTCATGAGAACCAGACAACAATCAACAATACATACATTGGACAGGAACGCGAGGAGTCGACAAAAAAATTAATTTTATTTGTCCATTACATAGTTAAATAATATAATTACTTGATGTACATTCATGTAATATAAGAGTACAGGTATTTGAGACTATGTTTGACTGCAAAATCGAGCCGTTGATAATGATGGGTTGTAAATAATTTTGAATACTTATATAAATTTGAATGTAGCTAATTTTTTTCAAATGCTGATAGTGAAAAGAGATTAAATCCTACGGAGGTCCTACGTGAACAAAATTGAATGAATGTACAAACACATACGAGCGAAAACAAACACCGAAAATAATGAGGTTGAACGAGAGGAGTGGAGACAAGATTTTAGATTTTGTTGTCGCACACACCGTTCATTTTGCTAGAGACTGACCAGAAGACTAGTCTTTAGAGGTACACCGAAGATCAAACTGTCACCGCATCTCACGGCAACTGCCTAGATCATAAATAGCAAAGCACACTTGGCAATCATGGCATCTGTGGATGCTTCCAATGCATGCATTCCACCTTCGTACCCCTTGGTAACCTCCTGTCCACCGTTGCCCGCCGCTATCCGTGGTGAATCACTGGTAGTAGATGGACATTCTGGACGGTTGAACAAGGATAAATCACTTTTAGTCTATCCCAGTGGCAAATTAGTGGTTGTGCGTGATTTGTCTTTACCCTCCATTCAGGCATTTTGTTATCGCGGTCATACAGCACCTGTGACGGTAGCTAAATTTAGTCCGTCGGGTGCCTACATTGCCTCAGGCGACAGCAAGGGCAAATTACGCGTATGGTCATATGACAATGAAGAACATTTAGCTAAGTTAGAGCTCCAAGCTCTGAATGGTCCCATCCGCGATTTAGATTGGGACTTTGAATCCAAACGCATTGTGATTGTAGGTGAGATTGGTGGATCAGGTTCGAGTGCTTCAGCAGCTGAAAATACACGTGTCATTGCATGGGATGTTGGAACGAAACTAGGTACCACAGGACAGCATGTTAGAGGACGGTCATCCACATGCGCATTTAAACCCTCACGTCCAATGAGAATTGTCACGGGTGGGAAAGACGATTCCAAATTAATATTTAATGCTGGACCACCCTTTAAACGTGTTGTCGATGGATCAGCATCAGAAGATTGTCATACCAAAAATGGAGTAACTTGTGTCCGTTATAATCATAGTGGTACCATGGTGGTAAGTGTGGGCGGGGACAAGGCTATTCATTTGTATGATGGCAAAACATTAAACAACATCGCCTCGTTACCGCAACTTCATGATGGGACAATCTATTCCTGCTCATGGTCATCTGATGACAAGTATGTGATGACATGTTCTGCGGATGGGACAATAAAATTGGTGGAAGTCACACCTACGTCGTTGAAGGTCGTACAAACAGCTCATGCTGTTGACGATGAGACAGCCAGCAAAATAACAACCACAACAACAGCCAAAGTCCCTATTGGTGCAATGCAAGTGGGGTGTACTTTCACAAAAGATGACGTACCAGTATCTATTAGCTTAAATGGTCAAATAACTATATTACCACAACCACCTATCTTGGGAGGTCCAGAAGAAGGTTTGATTTCTGTACTAACAGGACACGTTGCACCTATTTCTGGATTTGCTGTGGATGCATCAAGAGGATATGCCTATACAGGGGATACAGATGGTATCCTATGTCAATGGGATATACAAACTGGACGTGCCTTGAAACGCCATTCGTATAATGACACTTCCAAAAATTTGGATCTCACATCCAAGGTGCATAAAGGTGCTATATCATGTTTGACCTTATCACCTACCACTGGAAATTTATTTTCAGCTGGATGGGATGATACATTGCGTATTTCAAATTCACAAGGTATTGTATTGGACCAGGATGAGGATACTACTACCACTAATCAAAAACTTCCAGCCCAACCTAATGCCATGTCAACAGGTACAAACTTAACTATTATTGTGACAGTGGAAGGGTTGGTCCTAGCGAATGCTACTACTGGTGCATTGGTGTCAGATACATTGCATCCATTTGGTTCTTCGTACAATCCTTCATCTGTATGTATGGCAAAAGATGATTCTACAATTTATGTAGGTGGCGATGATTGCAAAATTCATATCTACAATGTTGAAGATAACGGTAGAACTATTGTCAAAGGAGACGTGTATGAAAGTATCCATTTAAAGCCTATACATGCATTGGCATTATCACCTGATGGTGCGAAATTAGCATCTGCGGATGTACGTGATGTATGTGTCACTGATTTGAAAAGCAAAGAAACGTTGGTTGGCAAAGGACGTTGGTGTTTCCATACACAACGCATTACATGTTTATCATGGCATGACAATGGAACTTACTTGGCATCTGGTGGTGCTGACGACCAAGTATTTATTTGGAATTTAAGCAAAAGGATGAAACGTATTCATTACAAATTTACACATCGTGGTGGTGTATCTGGACTTGCATTTTTACCCAGTACATCTAAACTTATTTCAGTCGGTGCTGATTCATGTTTTAATACATGGGATGTTCAAGCGGATATTGAAAGGAAATTTTAAAAAGAAAAACAACGTTAAGAGTATGGTACACCAAACAATAACAATGCACCGTGATGTTTGAAATACTATTGCACAAAGTTGTCATGCTGACATTCTTTTGTCATTCATGAAGAGTGGAAGGTACAAGACAGGGTTAACACACACTTAGAGGGTATGAATTGAATTAACGAAATGAATGGGGAGTTGAGATAGAGGGACTGACTTAGTTGTGTTCGTACTTTAGGGTATGATTTGCAGGAGAACGAAAAAGTCAAAGACAAGAAAGAAAACTGGAAGGAAAATAATTTGGTATCTCTAAATTCTTTCTCTAAATTTTAACAGTCATAAGTTACGTGTAAACACCGTACTTCATCTTTGTAAAAATGTGGAAGTGTTGAAGTTGGTCATAGCTACAGAAAGCATTTCAATTGAGTACGGTTTTGCCTAGACAAAACAGTTTCTCAATATGTACTTCTCTTTTTACCCAACCTTAAGGAACATTAATGTATTCTTATTCGTCTTTAAGCACAGATTTGAGATATTCGGTGTGCTCTTGAGATATAGGGCGTTTCCATTGAATCCCGCTCAGTCTATCCCATACATCCATAGCATCAACATTATCAACAAGTGCCTGACTCTTTATAGTAGGTTTTAACAGTAGAACGATATCCTCCCGTGACTTCCCGGACATTTGTGGCTTGGTAGCTTCTGGACATCTCAGATCAACAAGATTGTGTGGCTCACCTAGACTTGCGGAATGTGTCGAGGGTAATCCCAGGGCAGCAAGAGCCATTTTTCTTTTCCTTACTCTCTCAGATCTTCTTTCTCATGGTTCCCAAAAGACAGGCTGTGCAAGGCGTGGTCCACCGCTCCAACCCTGATGAGTCGTGCGTGACGACCAAAGTAACAATCCACATGCCGTTACCGGCACTCTCCTTGTTCACATGTAAGAGACGTAGATTTGAAGGCACTTCTCTTAGAAATGATGTATTTACTGGGAATTTTGGGGAGTGATGTCACCTGTGGTGATTTTGAAAAAATGAGAGGAGTGTCCA
>WKLE02005051.1:0-16551 GCA_014885115.2 Asterionellopsis glacialis | reverse complement strand
TCCAAGCTACGCCTGGCCAGCTAGTTTTTGGTAGAGATATGATATTTAACGTTTAACACAAAGCAAACTGGGAACACATACATAGTAGAAAACAAGCTAGAATAGCTAGTAACAATCAGCGTGAAAATGCTAAGAGAATCGAACAGGATTGGAAAGTAGGAGACAAAGCCCTACTAGAAAATGATAGGTCCAACCCACGTAAATACGAACAACCACGCGATGGACCATTCATCATTTGTCAAGTACACTGTAACGGTACCGTGACTATTCAACGGGGACCAGTACTAGACAGATTCAATATTCATTGCGTAAAACCTTACCACGCTGCCACTGCCGCATAAAGGTCCTAAGTACTAGATCGCTGGACATGGGGCGAGTGCAGTAGGCGAGTCGCGAGACTCGCGCGATATGTCAATCAACTGTAGTACAGACGGACCATGATGCGATGATGTCACGGACCGGACAGACGTGATGATGTGATGACGTCCTCACATGGACAGACAAGATGATGTGATGACGTCATTGAACGGACAGACACGAACACGCAGTAACGCACAGCATTATTGCAAACGCTGATGTCACAAGCGAAGCGTATCGAATTCCACTCTGCAGCAGAACACGGTGACGCACCTGACTCGGAGCGTTCCGATTGGCTGGCTTGGGGAGTTTGGTTCACATGTTAAAAAGGAACTCCACTGGAAACCAAACTCTAAGTAGATCCACCATAGGATCCTGTACTGCTTTTGGGTTGCAAAGACGAATCCGTGAATTGTCAGGTATTTTTAGCTAAGCTCTAAAATAGCTCATAATTTATTCACTCCAATAAACTCTACTTCATTTTCTACTTACTTTTCAATATTGCTGCCAGCATAGTGCAAGATCATCCATAGGATCCTGTACTCAAAACAGGTGTCAAAGATGAACTGGTGAATTGGCAAGTGTTTTTTAGTCCTCATTAAAATAGCACATAATTTATCCACTCCAACAAACTCTACTCCCTTTTTGATAACTGTTGTCAGCTTAGTGCAGGCTCACCCAACTGACAAAAATTGGCAGTTGCACCCAGATATCTTCCAATCTATCTTGCAAAATGGTGCTGTTTGCAGTGCAGGTAGCAATTTCTTGACAAACAGCCATTTTAACTAGCAACCACCAGTACGGTTCCATGCAGAAGCTCCTTGTGCATGGAATCATACCAGTGATTAGTAGGGTCCTGTAGCTGTGTAAAGAGAAATCAGTACCATAAAATGGTATGTCGCCCCACCCCACCCCCCAAAAAAATAACACACAAAATTACTGGCTTTGATTAATTGGATTCAAAAAAATTCTATGTCACAGCTCAGTACTGGACTGGTTCACCTAATCCTGGAACAACTCTACGCCTCTTACGCTTCAAACAATATGCAAAGATGATATGATTGAAATGTATTGTTGTTCACCTAAAAGTTGGCAAGCATGTATCTTCAACAATCATGAACAAGAACATTGTGGTTAGTTGTTAGCTTCTGCCACCAGTACTCCTCCTGGTATATGCAAAAGGATTCTTACTCATAGTACTGTCCCTCATATTGTTGATTGTTAGCAGCAGGTGATAAGGTTGCCGTAATCACATATGCCATTGCATTCTGTATCCTAGGACTAGTTGGTTTTGATACATTTTCTTGTCTCAAACAAAAAGAGAACAAAGATACAGTGCACAAATCAATTTTTGCTCCAAATCATCTTGTGCACTATCTATTTTCTACCAAAGATGCCTTGTGATGGACAGACAGATAGGTTTTTCAGAATACCAAAACAGCCATACCGTCTGTCTGATAATAGTTGAGACAACAATTTCAGGAGTCTGTTTTCACCCCAGACATCTATATACTGTTTGAAAGCTCTTGTTCTCTAAATCATGATTATTGCCAGCAAGAAGACCAGTTCCAGGTTTGAACATGAATGTGTGTCCAAACAAAGTTACTTAGATTAAAATAGATAAAAATAGATTAAAATAAAAGCTATAAATAATCTTTGGGAAAATGTAACGGCTTCTGTGAGACTCCAAAATTAATCTTGTGAAAAATTAAAAATTACTTATGAAATGGTTATTCTGAATGTTAGGACATTGTCCTAAAAAATTAATTTTTCTCTAAGTAAAAAAACTCTAAATTATGCTTTCTTTCAAAGCCACAATATCGATATCTTTGCTGTTTTCCTGTTTGATAATGTTTCTTTTTTAGCCTTTTCTATCTTTTCTGTTCTAGCATCTCTTGCATCCTCATGGACAAACACATCACCATAATCATACATACCTATTTCATGTGGACACTTACCTCCCCTTTTGCTACGGGATTCTTCCGTACTTGCTACCTTATGTTTTCTGGACCTATTGCCTATGTTTTGTAGCATGACTCCTTTTACTTGGTGTATCTGCAACATAGAATTGTATACCTTCAAGGTATCTGTAACAATCTGCTCACTACTTCTCCCACCATCATTTAATATTCTTAGATATGATCTTGTCCCATGCACTGGCGTATCCATTCAAAACTTCCTTCCATCATCATCATCTAAGTGATCAGTAAAAATAACATGTCAGCAAACAATCAAGTGCAGATCATTGCTTAAGCTGCAGTCCCAAGTCAACAATTCTGGACAATCACCGACTGGACGTCCGCTGTAACTCTTCAGGTCATCTTCCCATTGTAGATTATTTATTGGTAGTAGCCAGTGTTTATAATAGTCTTTTTCCTTCATACACTTTACAGTTTCTTTTGCTGTCATTAATGATAATGCATCATGATAGAAAAACCATGTTTCTCAATATTCTGTTTCTTTAAAAAGTTGGAGGACTCTTTTACAATATGTTCCACCAGATGTGTGATGCACCTATGTGGGTTCATCAAAAACATGTTGAAATATGGTTTTTCCAGTCTTGTCCATATTTTGCTTCATACGGATTCTTGCTTGTACAATAATCTAAATCTTGGGGAGCCTCTTCATTTAAGAAGCATTCTCTTATTTTCAATAATTAATTTTTCAATTTGTATTCTGCCATTATTCCTTCCTTTAGTATTGTTTTTTTTTATTTTCATCCATATGTAAAAAGTCATAAACATTTTTTATACCTACACCATTTAGTTTATTCAATGTAACTGGTCTGAAACCTCTTACTTGAAGCAAAGTATCATTTTATAGTACATCCCACTTGTCCAACGTGACACACACCAAATGTAGATTGGTGCTTCAAATTTTTGACACGGTTCAACTCTTGTTGAATTTTCTGGTTATAGTCAGGTATTGATAGTAAAGTAATACCTGAATACACAAAAGGTTTAAGACAATAACCTTTGTATTGTGTACCCTCCATTTGAATGCTGCTACCACAACACAGGCAGACTTCCTTTTTGTATTTTACGTTTAATTCAGTTCTTTCTGTTGTCAATTACGTCCCGTTTTTTATATCTATTTTCCCATTTGTGTCTCTAGGAAATTATATATGATACTGTACACTTCCAGCACCAATCCCACCAATGGTACACTTTTTATGTGTTTCATCCCAGTGGGTACACTGGTACTTGTCTATTTTAGGCAAGTGCTCACTAGACCAATATTTGGGTACAGTACCATCTGCCAATGATGGTCCTTGTTTTAGTACTTGAAATCTAACCAATAACTGTGTTAAAAAATTATAGCAGGCACGTGACCACAAAGCATTCTCATCTCTGCTCCCCTGTTTTTGTTTTTTTATTCTTCTGATTAGGGGCTTAATTTTTTAATTATGCATTTGACTGGTGCTGCAGCAGGTGTCTTTGTATAGGCAGTCTCACCCTCTTCCCTTCTATGCTCATTGACTAAGAGGGTGGTTTGTCTAATTGACAAACCTGATTCTATTGAATCAACCACTATCTGGCACTCCGGTGAGTCAACTTCAATAGTTGGTGGTCGGCCCACTACTGTTTGAGTATTTAATACCTAATGGGCTTTGTATTCCAAACCTTCTCTTTGGTGTTCATATAGGTCATTAAGTATCAGACTAATGTCTGTACTCTGGGGAACTGATAGTGCATTTTTTATTTGCAAAATTGTACTGTTATTCCCTCCCCACTCTTCCTTTTCTGGTGATTTAAAAACACACTTGTATAAGTATGCAATGGCATATCATTTTGCAACCAATTCATAAAAAAAGGTTCCTCCAAATCATAATAATTATGATGTAGTGCCTCCTCACTTGTTACTTCCTGATTTTTATCATGTTGTTCATCTGAGACTTGTGTTTGCGGCAAGCTGGTTGTTGTTGTTGTTACTTGTTCGGTATCTTCTTTTGGTTTTTGCTTCCTCTTGTGTCCAATTTTTTTTAGTTGATTTATATTTTTTTGGAGGAACTGCATTTTTATTTGCTGTGGCGTTTTGAATTGATAGATTGTTGAGTATTGTAGATGCACCGTGCCCTGAATAAAGAGGAAGTTTTAGAGAACATGCCAAAAAAGGAGGCCTTTTTTCTGGGGAGAAAAAATGCACCATAAAGTCTGAAAACAAATGTTCATGACCTATCCATACAAATCATGTAGTTGTACATACTGTAGAATTGATAATTGTTGTTTGAGCGGGAAACCAAAATCCAATTTCAAAAGAAAAATTTGTTCTTGTAGATTGTACGTGATATTTTTGAAAATTGTTTTTCATAATATTTCTTTTTGCCTGATTGATTGTCATATTTTTAAAAAAGGAAATTCATCATGGCTCCTCCTCTAAAATACAAACTACCAGAACTAAATAAACAAGATTTTGGAAATGACACCAATGAAAAAGTCGGACACCTTGTATTGCAACACCATCCGCATCAAACATGCCATTGACTACCGTACCAAGATCTTTGCTGGTGAGGTTTGCAAGGACTGTGATAATTTGTTCATCCAAAATACACTATTGAAGTTAAGGTTGTCAGAAGCCAGGGACAACCTTTTAGAGATAATGAACAGGGTGTACGCAGTGGAGAGGAACATTGATGTGTTCTGTGAATATTATGAGCACACCTGGGAGTGTGCCAAGTCACTAATGTCCAATGTTGATAATTCCATCCTGCATTTTTACAACAACATGAAAAGCATTAACAAGTACAAGCATGAGTTACCTGACAAACCAAATTTTTTTGCAAACTTACCAAATTCAAATCTTACCGTAAAGGAATTGGCAAAGGAAAACATCATCAAATATTCAAAACCTAACATTGACCTCAATGTTAAGGCACCTCCTGAAAAATTACCTGAAAAAAATACTTCAGGTGACAAAGAAGTGATAGTCGGTAGCCAAGAACCGCCAGGTACTGACCAAGCTGTCCTTGGAGGAACTTCCAGGAAGGTAGATCCTCTCTGGGATGATGATAGTGATGACAACAATGCAATCGTAACTCCAGCGAGGAAAAAACAGAAGAGTGTGTCAACTTTATAAATCTAGCAAGATACCATTTCGGTGAAGAGGGAAATTACAAGAGAGAGAAAATTTGGTAAATTTATACTTTATATAGTTATTGGTACACAAATAAATATATTTAAAATAAGCGTTAAAAAACAATAAGTAAAAAAATGGGATGCTCCATGTAATTTATTTTTCTTAAGTAATTTTTCTAGAAAACAATAAGCAATGAAGTTTTTTATATGGTCATGAATACAGCATTACCAACTATCAAATTTGAGATGAAAAGTCGTCAACGACGACAAGAAATCAACAATGATGGCAATATTTTTCTAATGGAGGTTGCCATGGCATCCAAATCGAAAATCGCTTTGGATAGCGCAGAAGACAATGAGCTTCATTGTCTTCTGCACTATTGAAAGTGATTTTTTATTTCGTTGCCATGGCAACCTCCATTAGAAAAGTATTGAGGACCCATCAACTATTATCAGACAGACGGTAAAAAAGTGCACTGTTTTGCTCGGAAATGCAATGATTACCTTGGAGAAATCTAATTGATTTTTACGAATAATACAGGTAGCCTGTCATTGCTTTTCACATAGCACTACTGTAATCGAACGATTGGGCGCCGAGTGATTTAAGTAGTTGAACTGTAAACGTTATTAAAATGTCGATAGATCTTAGACCCATTCTGTCAGTCTAATATTTGGCTAATATTTTTGCTTAATATTGGTCTGTCATTCCATCAAATATTAACCAAAATAGTCTCTACTGACAGACAACTTTCCATCCCATGGCTAATATTTTTCGTTAATTTTCAGCCATTTGAGTCCCGTTCTGTCTTGAACATGTGGCAGTGATTTGTGTTTGCCAAAGATTGTGCGCTATTTTTTTACTACTGTACGCTATGCAAATTGTCTCTTTCTTCACTGGCACGTCTCTCCATTCTGCATCAAACACGTAGCCTCTGCTTCCTTCACAACGTATCTCTCCATCATGTCATCAAGAGTTGGCGGTGACACTGATTGTGTATTGCTAAATGCAGGGTTACCGAATGTAATATCAGTCTCAACAAGTGATAGCGGGAGGTGCTGTGGAGTCTCTTCGAGGAGACTCGTGTAATGCGCGACTCGAGGATGCCCAACATAAGTCATGTCCCGCAAAAATATTAAGCTAAATATTAGCAAGAAAACCTCCAGAAAATTATGCAGATCTGGGGGGGGGGGTTCTTGCTAATATTAGCTCAGGACAGAAGGACGGAAAAAAATTAACAGAAATATTAACGGAAAATTAGACTGATAGAACGGGTCTTATGTTACCATGGTTCACCGCACCTACCTTAGCGGCCGACTTGAAAAATTTTGAACGGAAAATTGCAAAAAAAACGATTCTCAAACCTTTTTTTTGACTGTCTCCCCAACTGTAAAATCGGTACAGATACATCATTGGTTGTTATTTATTTATTACAAGCCTTCTTGTAACCAGAACAATTAGATCATAGTCCTGCACCTGAATGCAAGTGCATGTAGCGGTACAGGAAAGCTTGAATTGCATGTTGGTGGATAAACAATTTTTTGGAGTCTGTCCTCGTTCATCATCATAAAATTATTCGAGACCTCGAGCGCGCGAAACAGAGAGAAAAGATTTCAAACGAAAAGAGAAGAGGCATACACGACATTCACCGGTTTTCACCAACTCAAGTTCGAACTCACCAGAAAGACATTAAAAAAAAACCAAAAGAACGGGCACGAAGCAGTTCTTGTTTTTTTTTGTTGCCCTTGCTCCTGTCTATTGTTAATACACCACGCTTCCTTATAAGATCAACAAAGAAGTCGATTCTTCATTGAAATAAAAGATAGATTATTTTGAAAAATGTCGGAGGGTATTCCTGTAAGTGTGAAATGGGGAAAAGAAACAATCTTTCTTAAGATGATTGTCGAGAGTGGTGTAAAGGGGTTGAAATCTGAATTGGAAGAGCGCACAGGAGTGCCATTGGACCGTATGAAACTCATGCCCAAGTCCAAGGGACTTTGGAAAGGAGTTCTCAAGGATGATTTTGATCTTAATTCTATTGATTTTTCTGTGGCTCTCCAAAAGGCCAATCCTCTTTGTGTTCTGATGATGGGGTCAGCTACCAAACTCACTGGACCAAAGACGAAGACGGTGTTCATCGAAGATTTGCCACCCGAAGAAGCTGCCAAGCATGTCACAGAGCCATCTGGACTTGTCAATTTAGGTAACACTTGTTACTTAAATTCTGTTCTCCAGTGTCTCCGTGCAGTCCCATCGTTGCGTAAAGTTCTCTCCAGTTACACTCCCTCCTCTTCTTCTGGTGACCAAATGATGCCATCCGGTATTGGAGTCAGCCAAACTAACGGGATTTTCATGTCGAGTCTTCGCGATTTGTATAACGATCTTGGCCGCACTGCAGATGCTGTTCCTCCCAGCAACTTTGTCAGGGCTACTCACATGGCATTTCCTCAGTTTGCGCAGCTTGGACAACATGGTCAACCCCAACAGCAAGATGCCGAAGAGTTTTATTCCGGACTCTTGACTGTCGCCGCAAATGAAACTAAGGGCATGCAAAACATCAAAAAGGGATTTGCTTCTGTTTCGGAAAAAGAATTGAATGGTGCAGAAAACTTGATTGATGCTGTCTTTGGACTTAAAATGGAAGAAACTTTGACGTGTGATGAGACGACCCCATCCGGTGATGATAAGATGCAAGTCGACGGTGAAGTTAAAACAGAGGAATCACTTGCTATTGAACCTGCTGTGAAATCCTACGATTTACATCGCAAGCTAGTATGCAGCATTCAGGGTGGCGGTGATGCATCTTCACAAACTAATGTAACCCATATTATGGAGGGTATTGAGCTTTCATTAAGCGGAAAAATTGAGAAGCATTCAGATGTCTTGGGAAGGAATGCAATCTGGACTAGAAAACAACGAATTGTGCGTCTTCCTCCTGTATTCTGCGTCCAGTTTGGACGTTTTTATTGGAAACAAACTCCAGACTCTCAGGATCATGCTGGTGTCAAGTGTAAAGTCATGAAACCGGTCGCCTTCTCAGGTACCATTGACGTGTACGACTTTTGTTCGGAGGAGGTGCAAAAGGTTCTAAAAGTAGCACGTGCCAAAGCTTTGGCGGAGGAAGAGGATCGCATTAACAAGAAGTTGATGGGAGAGAAAAGCGGAAAGACAGAGGAAGAAGGTGGGGATAAGATGCACACTGAAGAAGCTACCCTTACTGAGTCCAAGGAAAGTGCAGAAGAAGATGATGAGTTTCAGGCAGCTCTCAAAATGAGCATGGAAGAAGAATTAACACCCGTGGGACCAGGATTACCTGATAACTTTCAGGGTATTTATGAACTATTTGCAGTTGTCACACATAAAGGTCGTGATGCTGATGGTGGTCATTACATGGGATGGGTCAAGGCGGACAATCCGGATGGTACGATACAAAAGATTGCTGATACTGATGAAGACAACGAAGACTGGTTTGTATTTGATGATGATGAAGTCAGCCCATGTAAGACTGAAGATGTGCTCAAACTGAAAGGAGGGGGAGATTGGCATATGAGTTATCTCAACTTTTACAGAGTCAAAAAATGAAGCGCTGGTTTGGTACGAGCAAGTAGAGCTGAATATTTTTGGTTTGTAACGAGTAAAATTATCAGTTAACCCTGACCTATCGTTGGTGTTCACGCAAAAAGTAATTTTCATTTTTTTTTTGTTACAAGAAAGACTATCATCCAATCCATTTAAACAAGTGTATGGCGTTCTTCAATGCTGATTTGGTCTATTTCTCGCCTCCTCTCCTTCGATCTTCTTGTAGGCTAAAACGAGTTCTCTCATATTTCCCTGCTATGAAACAAGGAGTAAACATGATACCAAAACCAATTGTAAATATCATACTGGCCTCTAGTATGGAGCAAAGTATTAATTAAACGACTGCACAACATAGCATTTTTACCTGAAAATTCTGTATTAAGGATATCTGTGGCCACAATAAGCAAGAAGAGGAAGACATTAAATTTAACATGATGAAGTCAAAAGTTATATGAACAACGACACAATTTTCCAGCAAAATTTAATGGAGATACTTCCCTCTTTTGAATCAAACTTTGCTCCATGAAAGGAATCATTTGTGAATCTTGTGTCACACTTCTAGCATACTTCAATGGCAATTTTCCAGCCCTTGACAGTTTCCACAATGCTTCAGGGAAAATTTTGATAAGACTCTCCACAATCGCCGTGGGTGTTGAGAATGCACAGGCAGTATGTAAGGGTAACCATCCCTAAGGAGCATCAGCAACTTTTGCTCCTCTCGGCCAAAAAATGATCAACTTCATAACAATATCAATACTGGCTTTGTTGGATAATGTATAGTGCAGAGGCAAGCAACCCTGAAAGCTGCCAACTGAATTCCTGATGGGAATAGTTGTCACAGCTTACTGACAACTTCAACTGATGCTCCTTTGCTACATGTTATATGTAAGGGTAAGAGATCTAATTGTTGTTCCTGTTCTTTGACTCCTTTTAGATAGGCTCTGATAATTTTTTTTAATGACACCAGCTGGCGGATTGGATTCACAACAGAAATGGATAGAACAAACTTTTGAATTTGCAACACTATGGAGATAAACGGATTTAGTCCTTGCTTCTCTTGGGTGTATTTGACATCTTGCAAATGTGGGGGTAGCCACATTCTCCATTCATTTAGTTGTAATTGTTGTACTGGTCCATGGCGGGTTGTCAAGTGAGCTGGTGTCGGTGTATTGCCTGGCATCAGTGGGTCTGTCTGTGACCCATCTGCCCACATGGTACAGTCCTCTTTCTTCTGATATCCTCTAAAACCATTTCTTCCCAAAAAAAGGTTTTTCCAAGAACAGAAATTTTCCAGGAACCCACTCTTGTTCCAGTGATTACCCCTAATACATAAGGTATCTCCAGTGATCTAGCACCAGAAGAAGGAAAATGACAATCATAAACTTTGTACATTTAGTACAAATTTCACATAGAATCTATTTGGTAAAAGTTTATGGTCAATCATGATTCCTTGGCAGTTAAGCTTTCCTCATGGAGTGAGTTTCTGTCTCACGCACATGGCGTGTTTCAAATCTGATCTTCCCTTGTGCTACTGGTAAGCGCTATTCTTTGCCAACATCAGTCCCTGAGTTCAGAGCAAAAGCTTCCTCACAATTTTGTTGATTCTTGTTTTAGTGGTTTGTTATGATGGCAATGGAAATAGAGACTTAGCCAGGAGTAAAATTTTTGTTTTAATGAGTCTCTACCCATGAACAACACCACACATCATCTAACAAAAAATGGTAATGTCTATCCCCGTGGGCCATTCATTCCCATTCCCATAGAATGGTAACAAGAATCAACAACATTCTAAAAAAATTCACCGCATTTCCTTTATTTGATTGACCAATAATCAATCTGTCCTTATGATCACTCTGTTCATCCATCTTATCAATTATGCACTGAATATATTGAATAATTAATCTTTGATTACCACATATGTTGTAATCCATCAAAATTCTCAATATATCATCCATTCTATCATTCCATGGAACATTCACGTATTCCATAATAACATGAAATAACTAATTTAGTGCTCTACAAGCCTGTAAAAACACAAACTTAAATTAACAGACACCTGTCCATATTCATACATAAACAACACAAAAATATTTACAGGGATAATCATTGATTTTTACCAAATCCAGCAAATCAATGATTTTTACCAGTTTCAAACCGGTCTCTTATTCCATCTAATTTACCAAAATTTTAAAAAAGGCCTCAGGAGATTTGATTTTTACCAGATTTTAGTACCTTGTAAATTAGTACAAAGCTAAGTAAGGTGTAGGCCTCTTGTACCTAGTAAATTAGTAAAATTGAGTACTAATTTATTTATGAATATACATATTTGTTTGTAATAACAGAGTATCCAAATTTCTATAGTGATTTAATGCGGACAATGATGTTTCCTTGTGGTGAAATGTAGTAGTAGCATAAAATTAGTAAATTAGTCTATTATACGTGAAATTATATGTTTTTTTTGTACAGAAATTTGTTGAAAAGTTGATGTAGGGAAAGCCAGATTTCCTTATTAAACCTAGCAAATCATTTATTTTACCAATTTGAATTTAAGCAGGCCTTATTCATGACAGTTTACCAGATTTTTTCTTAAGTAGTGTTCAGCTTCACAGGTACTTTACAAAAAAATGGGGTTAGTAACAAACAACTCTGATGACCCCTGTAATCAAAATTTGATCCAAATCCAATAAGAACACTACTTTCAATCTCATATAAGGATATCCACCAACAAAATTTACAGATCCTGTAAGCACTAAGCAATATACTAGCCCATCCACCCAAAATTTATGGACCCCAAAAATACTAAAGCTTATTGTCATGCTGAAAACTAACTTGTAGAGTACTTTCTGCGGAGGAGGAAAATCCCTCCCCTCACTTAGTTGCATAACCTTGTACCAAAGACCAACAAACTACACTGCTTTTCCCTACACATGTCTGCTACCAGCAGAAACCACACCACTATGGAATTACCAAGCAGCAGGAAAGTAGCTCTGGCTATGATTATCTCATAACCACCAAACCCTTACATCACTCATGGAATATACCCAGAGTATTACACTTCCTGCAATTCATCACACAAGACTCCATAACAGTACAGTCATGACACTTTCTCAAAATATTCAATACCAACCCAAAGAATACTCCAACTAATAATTAGCCAATCAATTCAACTTTAGCACTCTTTCATGACAAACTAACCAGGACACTACTGGGACTCAAATAATGGTTCACTTTAACCTTTTATTATTGGAAAACAATGCTGTTACAATTCTACATACCAATTCACATGTAGAATATACACGATTTCATACAAGCAATGGCACCCAAACAAAAACAGCTGACCAGCCCCACACTAACCTCCGTAGAACTCTACACACCAGCAGCATTAACCAAAAAAATCTTTACAAAATACTTCCACGACCAGTGACTTTATTTTGTACCCAAAAGCAACAATATAATTGTCAAATTTATATTGTTGCAGTGGTAAATTATTTATTTTATCAAACACACTTGATTTCATTGACACAGTCAACCTTTTTTGTTAAAGCAGACGATTTTTTTCTATTCAACATTTTTTGGGGGGAACCAGAAACCTTTTTTAATTGTTTGTGAAACATAATTTCTGTGACTACTACACTTTTGCAAGGCACAGTGTATTTTTTTATGTTAATATGTTTTTGTTTATTAAGCCAAGTCGAAAAAATTTTATATCAGTCAGTGCAAATTTTTAAGTGAGTCTGTAAATTTTGTATGTCAAGGAATACATTTTTTTGGGAGAGTCAGGTGCAAAAATAAATTTGGCACACAAAAAGAAAAATGTCGAATTGAACAAATATTCATGTGAGTGTGTCATGTAAAAAAAATGATGGGCTGGCTTTAATTTTTTGACTGTACCACAAAATTTACGTGACTGGTGACTTGAAGGGACACTTTTTTTGTCAGAATTTCCAACATAAATTTTGTCACTAGGGTCACATAAAATCTATTTGGGAGTGACCAGAATGTCCTCTCTGATGTAGTTGTTCCCGCGTCCAATTTTATTCCAATGATAAGACTGATTGTTGTTGATTAGACCATATGAACAATGGTCCAATGCTAGCATGGATGCATTACTTTGTTCCGACCTATTTTTTTATTTCCACAATCAATAATTAAATCATCAGGTTGTTCCAACCCGTTATTATCAAATATTGGAAAATACAGGACAATCCCAATATTATCCAATACTCCACTTTGTTGCATTTTTTTTCATGTTTGATTGTTGAGTGATTATCACATATTTTTTTATTCTTTTTTTATAAAAGCTAATATGTCCACCAAGAAAAAGAAATGGAAAACAAACTGACTTGCACACTTGGTTCCAGACTTTTCATTCAAGAATGATGATGATGACATCATCTTGAAGATGACGCTGCTCAAAACTAGAGAGCAAACTTTTTGCAACAACCTTGCAATGAAACATTTGGTAGAGTTCAAAGCAAAGTTATATTGTCATGACTTGCCCATTCAAAATCATAAATTGAAGGCAAAAAATGATATGCTTGAGGATCATTTGGTAGAGATGAAAAAGGAACACAGCTTAATGATGGTAGTTGGCTTGTGTTACTCAAGGGCAGTGTCCAAGTTAAAAGACAACTTGAATGCTGCCATTCATACTTTTGACAAACAGTCCTGTCCCATTATTAATAGGGATATTTATGCGGATGATGAAGCTCCCCTTCACCACACATCTACCAAATACAAGAACAAAGAGACCGACAATAAGGAAAAAGACAAGAATCACTCACAAGAGGTAAAAGAGGAGGAAAAGGTGTTAGTGCATGATCAGAAGAAGGAGGTTGATGACATGGCAGGACAAGACAACTCTGTTAAAAACAATGACAAAAATGACAACAATGATGACAACAGTCACACCACACTGAACAAAAAGCCCATGAAAACAATCATTTTCATGGAAAAGCTTCCCAATGACAACCACACAAGTGTTGGAGATAGCTTAACATTTATTCAACAAGCAGGAACAAAGGTAAGAGAAGAAAAAGGTGGTGCAGAGGTGATCCGAGAAGAGACAACTTCATCTGCTGACAATGAGAGTGAAGAATAGTGGGTGCTGTTTAGCAGGTTTTTGTCGACTGTCGGGCTCTGCTGCAACAAACTCCATCCAATAAAAGGCTTCCATAAAAGTACACAAATAGTGATAGTAAAAAGATACTTTTTGATAACTTTAATCGTAATCTTTTTTTCAAACACTTATAAACCGGTTCCAGAAAAGTGGTTCAGGACAATATCTACTGTTACAAGCCTCCTGATTCATTGAGTGTAGTGGTTGGGTGGAACGTTTGCAGATGCTTACCACAGTATATATTCCATTTGAGAGTGCTGGGTTGACAAACAGCTACTGCATCAAAATGCTAGTAAAGTGAAACAAGCCAGCTGGCAAACTGGCTGTGGGTCCCTACAACTGATCGTGGATGGACTCCATGTGTACCAGATGAACCTTTTATCCACAGTGAAAGAGTGAGGTTTAGGGTTTTAATACACACTGGCCTTTCCCCATTTGACAAAATTCTTTAGGGTGATTGTTGTTGTAGTACTGGCGTTGAGTAAGATTTGTATAGGAACAAGCTTGCCATCCTGGTTTATTATCTTGCCTACTACTTCAGTAGTGTGATGAGTGGATTTTTGTTTTTTCGTCTTATGCTGGCTAAGCAGTATATTGTACAAGTGTTCTACAACTGGGAAAAGGGTAGAGTCAGTGTAGGAAGTAGGCTTAAAATAATTGTTAACGTAGTCACTACTATTTTTATATTTAAGTTCAATATTGTGAGAGGTCGTGGAAAGTATTTTGTAAAGAAATAATTTACCACTGCAACAATATAAATTTGACAATTATATTCTTGCTTTTGGGTACAAAATAAAGTCACTGATTCATAAAAAAAAGTTCTCTACAATATTTTTTAAACTAAACATGTATATCTAAAGGAATGCATTCTTTCATAACCTAAACAGCAGCACTATGCAATGATTTCATGTCTAGCCCTTTTGGCATAAGACCTTGCTTCCATAATTTCTTCCTGCTCAGAATCTTCCTCATAGTCTTTATATTGCTCTCTGTTATTGATATTGTTGCTGCTGCTGTTGCTACAGTTGTGGTAGTTGATATTATTATTATTGTTTTCCTGATTCATTTGCTTGTATTGTTCCACCCTCTTAGTAAATTGTTCTTCTGTCTCTTTTGTAGGATCAAAAAGACAAATCTCTTCTTTTTTCTGAACATTTGGACCCTGTCCTTTTGCCCTACTCTTCCTTTCCCAAATGACTGCACATGAGTTTATGAAATCTTGATTGTACTGCTTGTTGAAGGTTTTACCCACATCTGATTTCCTGTTCTTGATGACATGATAAACTAGTTTGTTGTATCTTTGAAGTCCCACAGATTTCCAACCATCAAAAGAGGAATTACCTTCTCTTTTATCATAGTGTATCTTGACTTCATTTGGTTTTTAGCTTTTGCATCAACAATTTGCTGATCATGGATTTGTTTCCACTTGCTCCATCCATTTTCAAGTACCAACATACCAAAAGCTTCATCTGATGAACTTACCAGCTCACTAATTGGACAATTCTCCCTGATAATTTGTTTCCATTTGATCCTACCAACAACACATCTTAAAATGCAGTCATAAAAAAAGTAGTATGCATCGTTTTTATTCTCTTATCTCCAAAATGTCTGCCAGAGTAATATTTTGGTAGCCATCTTTGTAAAAGCCAAAGACAACAAAGACAATGTTAGAATTGTAAACACTTAAATGTTTAGTACCTCAATGTGCTTACCTTTGCCAAAGTAACAGGAAAAAAAACAAAAAATTATACAAAGTTAAAAATATATATACATATTTGCATTACATAAATTTCTTGCTTCTTACCTTTGTTTACCATTGTGTCTCTATTTTTTTAAAGGTCTTTCTCCAAATGCAAAGATGTTTTCATCTATGTCAATGTCTGAGTTTCAGAACATAAAAAGAACTTGATTTTGAATAGAGCTTTGCACATCTGCCCTGCGTGAATTCAATGCTGTCTTGGCAATTTTTTTGTAGGCATTCCAATATATCTTCATATTTCATCTTCTTCCAATGCAAACTGTTACAAAACAGGCCTGCCAAATGTTTTTTCATTGCTTAAATGTTCAAATTCTTGGCAGTTAAGCTTTCCCTAGGAAGTGCCTTCCTGTATTACGCGCTCAGCGCGTCAAGAGTCTGTCTTTCCCCCATGCTACTGGTAAGCGCTATCCTTCACCTATATCGGTCTGAGTCTAGAACAAAAGTTTCCTCACAAATTTGTTGATTCTTGTTTTGGTTGATTGCTACGATGGCATTGGAAATAGAGTCCTAGCCATGAGAGAAGATTTTTCGTATTTCATGCCCATGACTCACAACCAACAGAGGACTGTCTATCAATCAATATACCGTAATGCATGTCCCCGCGGGCCATCCATGACCATTCCTGCGGAATGGAAACAAGAACCAACAACAACAACCTCCAAAA